>JAODAL010022155.1:0-65386 GCA_025379985.1 Phyllomedusa bahiana | reverse complement strand
GATACCTGAGCGGTGGACCCGGGGAAAAGGGATAGGTAGGGTTTTTTAGGGAACATAAGGAGCTCTGGGATATAGGGCTGGGCTGAGTTAGGGGCCTCATTCCAGAGGCTAACCCCCCCCCCCCCACCGCCTCCGGGACAAGTCGGGTTTAGTGAAGGGGTTTGGCTTTCCCGGTCACATTGGGTGCAGCGCCCATCACCCCGCGGCCTCGGACTGACCGTGGTGCAGGAATGAGGGAGTCTTCCCATTTCCCCCCCCTCTTATTAGTTCGTCCCTGATGCGGTGCTTTTTGGGGCTTTATTTCCCTCTGAGGAGCCGCCTCGTGCTCTTTTGGAGGTGACGGTGAATGTAGCAGCAGGACCTTGGTGGACACATTGTAACCAGGCGCCATTACTATGGAACAGATACTTTCATGTCCATTGTCTCCTCAGCAGCAAAGATTCCCAACGGAACTGCCGACTCCGACGTGACCCCTGCCCAAATCTAGTCACAGCCACGTAAGAGCCAGCAGTTACTCCGCCCCGCTGATCGGGTTCCTGGCTGACCTGTATATACAGCGCTCGCTGAGCACCCTGTAAAAACGTCAGGAAGGGGGTTTAAAAAACCATCCCCCCGTCTCTCGGGAAAAGCTCGCTGTTACCCAAATTTCTCCGGACCCCGGGCCCCGCTCTGCATGGGCACCCCCCGAACATCAATACAAATCTGGGACACCCACTTTTTTTTTTAATTTTTTGTTTAATACCTTTAAGGGGCGGGTTTGGGAGTCTGCCCTTTTTAGGAGTCGGGGTTGGAGTCGTTAAAAAAAAGGACCCCTCCTAAAAAATATAAAAATTAGTTTGATGCAAAGACAAAGGAGTTGGGGGCGGGCCGTGCTCCCGCTCCCAAATTTTTTCAGCCTCATCAGTGGGGTGTAAGTGATGAATGGGCGGCAAAGCGCTGCCCCCCAGGAAAAAATTCTGCTCCCATAGCAAACAATTTTTGCAACATTTTTTTACTTAATTTACAATTTTTTAAATTTTTTTGGGTTTAAAGTTTTAGCCCATAAATATATTTTAATCCAAAAAACAAAATTTTAAAATGTTTTGGACTTGTGACTTTTAGGGTCCATATCTCGCCGTCCAAAGACAGCTTTCAACCCCGAGACTCCCCCTCATTTTTTTGGACAATCCTTTTTGCTCTCATACAAAATTTTACCTTTAACTATTTCATCTACTGGTTTTTTTTAAATTTTTCTCATGTAACTGCATTTTTACTTTTTCTCCTGGTGGTGGGACAATAGACCCCAACCCTTTTTCACTTCCTAAAAGCACCGGGGGAATACACATTACCCCAGGTCTGGAATGATGGCCCGAAAAAGGGAAGAACCGCGACTTCAAACTCGTCTAAGAAGGGCTCTCAGTTGCCAAAAAGTACGAAAAAAGGGGGATTGGAAACAGATGATTTCGAGCGTAGATGAAAGTCAATGCCGGGGTGTATGGGGGCAAATGGGAAAACAAGGGAAAGGTCAGGATCATGGAAGAAACCTGAGGAAGGGGGGGGTCACTGCCCAAAAGGGGACCCCGGATCAATGGACCTCAAGCTGGCTCAGGGGTGTCCCTAAAAGAGAGTTACTTCATCCCCCGATACGCGGCTCCCCCGCCCTCGTGTGTCCCGCCTATCCCGAGTCCAGAAACAGGGTTTTACGTATGGCCGCAATATACTGTGGGGCATCCCTTTAGAGAAAGAAAAAGCTGTATTCGTGTAGAAGATTTCCTGGGAGCAGATTTTTGGCCCAAGTATTTGAATTGACCAGAGCCAGAAGGTTCGGCAGAGGAAAGCAAATTTTGTTTTTTAGACAAAACAGAAAACCATGCAGTTACATGCAAGAATGCGAAAAAGCAGATGAATACTAGAGATGGTGTATTGACAGGTAAGATGATGCAATAAAATGATTGTAACCCATTACAAAGCAGTAGTGGATGGGAGATATGGAGCCTGAAAGTAAAAGTTCAAAACATTGTTCCCCCTTTTGTTTGGGTCGGTGTTGTTCTACCTAAATAGCTTGATTATTGTATCATAAGGTGATAAAAAGCCTGATGTTAGCATTTTACTACAGGAAAGTTATCACTTAAACATGCGCCATATATGTGGGAGTAGGAGTAGTAGTCGGTGTCAGGAAAATTGAGGAGTTGGCGCTTTGGCTTACCGACTCCACAGCCCTGATTAAGGGAGAACTATTTAACTTGTTTTATTTTGTTTATGCTTCGTAATGAATTGACAGCCCCCGTCTGCTAATATATTACTGTCAGTAGGACGCAGTCAGGGCCGCACACAGTGTGCCCTAACAGCAGGCTTACTGTGCAGACAGCCCTGATGCTACTATAGGTCCCCAGGACTGACTGTAGAGCTATTGCACTGAACGCTGGGAATCCCGGTGACCCGGGGACTCCCCTCTGCTTATGCTGCGGACATCAACCGTGACAATCAAGGGTTGAGTGGCGGGGAGCGGCGGCGGCTTCATCCGGCCTCTTCCTTTCCCAGAGACCCCTCTATCTACAGAGCTGTTGAGGACACTACAAGCCGCGGGAGCCGCACACCCAGTCTACGCAGCAATGTCTCTTGACGCCGCTGCAGAGACCACAGTCCGGCCCCGTGACGTTCTTCTATAGGCTCAATCATATTTAATTTTTATTTTTTTTTTTTTTTTTTGAATTTTGTTGTTGTGGGGAAGGAGGGCAACAAAATGACTTTTCTTCTCTATTACCGTATGAGATGTATGATGTCCTGTTATATAAGATAGTACTCACACAATGTATATTGCATAGGCTGATATGAAGATATACGAAAAAAAAGGGCAGTCCGAATATTACTGCGACATAGAACATAAGACTATGCTAAAACGTGGGCTGACCAAAGAAGGTTACGTGAATTTGCTAGCAAATGCGATGGTCATAGGACTATATCGAATGCAAAGAACTTGGGGAGGGGGATTGTAAGCGCCCATGAGGATGACTGGCCACACACAGAGGGGAGAAAAATCTATATAGAAGGATAGAGAGATCCCGACAGACCAATGGCAGCTCCATGTTACCTTCTGGTGTTAGGGTAAGAGAGCCGCCAAGGTGACGAGAAGAACCTCATACAATGCGAATGGCCAAACCCTCCGGATGAGGTCGCCAATGCACCAGTAACTTGTGAGGGAGCGTTACAGGGCAGAGGTCCTAAAAGTGGAGCAATACAGCCTCCTGGTTTTAATTAATCCAACCTTACGGACTCTGGTGTATAAACTTTCCTCTGGTTGATTTTTAACTTGTGACTTTTCTTAAAAAATTTTTGTTTTCTTCTTTACCTTTTGGAGACTTGCAAAAAGCACACCCTAGTGGTCTTGTGCACCATTGTTTATGTAATGCAGATGGGGGGGGGGGGGGGGTACCAAAATGGCGCTCATTTTGTTTTCTTGTTATGGCAGGAAGTAATAGGAGCAGTAACATGGCAACTGTGATGGCCTTCGTTAGGCTCTTCTTGGTGCCCGTTACAGCTCAGTACCCCAGAAGCAGCGCTCTTCATCAGTCCTAGGCACTGGGGGGGTCTAGGGGATTTAACGGGGGTCGCAGCTGCCTCGGATCCCTGCTGCCAGTGGCAGGTGTTGGCACTCACTGTGTCCATTTACAGCACCAGGTTGGAAAGGGTTAACAGTGCTTAGTAAGTAGGGAAAGTAGTCATAGAACCCATCCCCCCATAATCCCCTGTGGTGTCATTCTGCTAAGGCGTGATGATATATTGCAGCAGTCTCCACTGTTAGGACTACAACTCCCAGCATGCTCATGGGACTTGTCTGTTTTCCAGAACCTGTGCACTGACGCGCTTCTCTCCTTTAGGATCCAGCAGATGTTTGAGGAGATCCTGGCGAACAGCCGGCAGCTGAAGTGGCTCTCCTGCGGGTTCATGCTGGAGATCGTGACCCCGACCTCGCTGGCGTCCTTGTCCAACCCGGTGGCCGGCACCATAGAGCACCTGAGCTTGCTGGACAACCACGCGTCCGCCGACACCACCCTGGTGACGGCCATCGAGCTGGAGCGCTTCGTCAACCTGCGGTCTCTGGCTCTGGACTTCTGCGACTTCACGGCGGAGATGACCCAGGTGTTGGCGAACAATAACCACGTGCCTTTGCATCGACTCTCCCTGCTGGTGCACAGCACTTCCCTCAAGAGCAAAACCCTGGACAAGATGCCGGAGGACGAGGACTGGCGAGCGCTGACGCGCAACAGCGCCAACCTGCGGGTCTACATGATGGCGTTCGACGTGAAGAGCGACGACATGCTGCGGATCCTGAAGCCCGGCATCCCGCTGGAGAGGATCCACTTTGACAGTTACGTCACGTGCGTGTCCGGGGCGGTGGTGGACCTCATCTCCAGGCAGTACGACACATTCCTCACACACTTCATCCTCATGAACGACGTCAACGACATGTCCGGCTTCCCCGACCTCAGCGACAACAGGAACGAAGACCCTCTGGTTCTGTTGGCTTGGAGGTGCATGAGGCTCTCCCTGCTGGCCATCCACGGTAAGGGGGTGCCCGAGAGATCATACAATCCTCTGAAAGGGGCTCTCCGGAGGATCCGACACGTCTGTGAGTTACCATGGCTTGGTTTTTATCTGACGCCCTGCAATGCCTTAAGGCCCCTGCGGAGGCGCTGTAGGTAAAGGCATAATGTACTGGAGGGTTTTGCCTGCAATGCCTTAAGGCCTCTGCGGGGGTGCTGTAGGTAAAGGCATAATGTACTGGCGAGTTTTGCCTGCAATGCCTCACTTCCCCAGCGGAGGAGCTGTAGGTAAAGGCATAATGTACTGGAGGGTTTTGCCTGCAATGCCTTACTTCCCCTGCAGGGATGCTGTAGTTAAATGCATAATGTACTGTCGGGTTTTGCCTGCAATGCCTTACGTCCCCTGCGGAGGCGCTGTAGGTAAAGGCATAATGTACTGGCGGGTTTTTTCCCGCAAAGCCTTACTTCCCCCGCGGAGGCGGTGTAGGTAAAGGCATAATGTACTGTCGTGTTTTGCCTGCAATGCCTTACTTCCCCTGCGGAGGTGCTGTAGGTAAAGGCATAATGTACTGGCGGGTTTTGCATGCAATGCCTTACTACCCCTGCAGGGATGCTGTAGGTAAAGGCATAATGTACTGGCGGTTTTGCCTGCAATGCCTTACTTCCCCTGCGGAGGAGCTGTAGGTAATGGCATACTGTACTGGCAGGTTTTGCCTGCAATGCCTTACTTCCCCTGCGGAGGCGCTGTAGGTAAAAAGGGGATAATGTACTGGCAGGTTTTGCCTGCAATGCCTTACTTCCCTGCGGGGTGCTGTAGGTAAAGGCATAATGTACTGGAGGGTTTTGCCTGCAATGCCTTACTTCCCCTGCTGAGGAGCTGTAGGTAAAGGCATAATGTACTGGCGGGTTTTGCCTGCAATGCCTTACTTCCCCTGCGGAGGTGCTGTAGGTAATGGCATAATGTACTGGCAGGTTTTGCATGCAATGCCTTACTTCCCCTGCGGAGGAGCTGTAGGTAAAGGCATAATGTACTGGCGGGTTTTGCCTGCAATGCCTAAATTCCCCTGCGGAGACGCTGTAGGTAAAGGCATAATGTACTGGCGGGTTTTGCCTGCAATGCCTTACTTCCCCTGCGGAGGCGCTGTAGGTAAAGGCATAATGTACTGGCGGGTTTTGCCTGCAATGCCTTACTTCCCCTGCGGAGGCGCTGTAGGTAAAGGCATAATGTACTGGAAGGTATAAATTTATTTTTGGGACACCCTTGTAAGCACATAGTGACCAATCAGGGCTCCCCTTTGGTTTCATATAGTGCTCTGAAAACATACAAGATAAGCTCTGGTTGCTATGAGCAATAATGGGAGTTTTCATACATAAGGCCTCAACATCTTCTCCTGGACATCCCCTTTAAGGCTAATAATCCCCCCTGCACATTTGATGTGGCCGCTCTCGTGCCCCATTTGATGCTGGAGCCAAGAATTGGACCAGGTAGTTGATGCTAATCTGTTAGGTTCAAGGGTCTGTCCTGTCCCTCGCAGCTGTGCCCGGGGCTTGTCAATAATAGTATTCTGAAATAATTCAGGGCACAGGTTTTCCAAACAAAACTATATGTTTAAATTGAATTTGGGGCTGCGGGTGGTTCGCCAGCTTCGGGCTCCCGCTTCCTGTTGAGGTAACCTAGGGAAGCTTTTGTACACAAGCAGGAAATAAGAACTGCTCTATCTTACTGCGCAAAGTCACCTTTTCCATCTCCTCCCAAACTTGCATTAAAAGGGTGCTTGGCCGCAGCAGCTGGTGGAAGGAGGATGTCGGTGGTATCTTGTGGACTGAGCCCCGGGGGTGTGAGGGGTACCTGGCTGATGGTGATGTTGGGCAGTGCCATGTGGCTACGGTAACCGATCAGTGACTGCATGTTTGGCTACAGCAGTTATGTTGCATTGCCTCTTAGTGACAGTATTGTTAGAAATCACCAGTGCAATGTAGCTGCTGTAGCTGCACTGAAATGGTGATGTTGGGGTGGGGCAAGTGCTCTGTGAATGTTGTAGCCGATCAGTGACTGCACTGGTGATGCAGGGCAGTGCCATGTGACTGCTGCAGCCAATCAGTAACAGCATTGTCTGACATCACTGGTTCGGTGTGACTGCTGCAGCTGATCAGTGACTGCACTGGTGATGTAGGGCAGTGCCATGTGACTGCGGTAGCCGATCAGTGACAGCATTGCCTGACATCTCTGGTTCGGTGTGACTGCTGCAGCTGATCAGTGACTGCACTGGTGATGTAGGGCAGAGCCATGTGACTGCGGTAGCCGATCAGTGACAGCATTGCCTGACATCTCTGGTTTGGTGTGACTGCAGTCACATGGCACTGCTCAGCCTCAGCGTTCTCATCTGACTGCTGTAGCCGATCAGTGACTGCACTGGTGAGGTAGGGCAGTGCCATGTGACTGCGGTAGCCGATCAGTGACTGCAAAGGTGAGGTAGGGCAGTGCCATGTGACTGCGGTAGCCGATCAGTGACAGCATTGCCTGACATCTCTGGTTCGGTGTGACTGCGGTAGCCGATCAGTGACTGCACTGTTTATGTTAGACAGGTGCTGATTTCACCCCAATGCCCTGAGCTGCTGACTGGCTGAAGGGGGATGAGCGGGTTATGTGCTCCAGGACTGGGGGGTCTTCGGACAACTGTATGTATGGATCTGTATGGGAGATGGTCCTCTTCTGCAGACGGTGCTTGGCCGGACTGTTAGGCTATTTGGCTTCTGCTGCTTCAAGTTGACGCTTTTCTGCGTCCTGTGTAGGAAGGGTGGTTCACGTGGGATTTGCTGATCACAGGATCTGTTATCTGGGGGGAGGAACAGACATCAAGTTGGTGGTGATCATTTAGTTTGGGCTGACTGGGGACTAGTAGGAGTCAATGTGGGGTGAAGGGGTGGACAGTTGAGAGCGGCAGCTGATGGGGTGGAAAGGAGTTCAGAAGGGGGAACCTCGGGGGTGGGGCAGGGGGTTCCGGCGATTGTAGGAGGGATAGTGTTGGGGGATCATGGAGGGGTGGATACAGATCCAAGTAAAATGTTGTGTGACCTTGGCCTTCCGGATCTGTGCCGGCCACCTCCCCTGATTGCTGTTCTCAGCCCTGACAGATGGCGGCCAGCCTGTGTCCATTCAGTGACAGCAATCCTGTGACTGCTGGAGACATTTATCTTGGCTCTTACAGGATCTTCTTGCTTCCAGCAGTCCCTGAGGCAGATGTGGGGTACGGAGTTTTTTGCCCTTGTTTGTAGGGTCCTGTTCCTGAGCAGCGGACACTTTGCAGAGTCGTCCTTACTCTGGTTCCTCAGACTTTGGGCTTTTGCAGGTGCCAGACCTCTGGTTGCTGCATTAATGGGAGATGCTTCCAGAATAAGGGGTTAATGTGGGGTTAATCGGCTATGCTGGCAGTGTCGGCCCCGCTCACCTCTGGAGGGGACACGGTGTATCCGACAGCTCTGGGGTCTTTGTCTCTGTGTCTGGCTGCACATTGTGAGTGGGGTCTGGGGATAAAATGCTGCGTCTGACCTTCAGAGCTGCACTCTTTATGGATGTGAATGGTGTTTCCTATAGGTTTTTGCTCCAGTTTGATTCTGCTGGAGGCTCTGGACTAGGCTGCAGAGGTCACAGCTGCCCTGGGTGGGGAGTCCCAGTGCTACACCCTATACATTCAATGCAAGTGGGAAAGCCCATGCATCTGCAATACCGGGCACTGCCACATGGTGTATGTGGTGCTGTCAGAGCCCAGTGCTTCCTGATCTGTTGGGTCCCAGGAGTTGCCAGTGAGGATAAGTTATATTAATTCTGGCTGGGGATGAAAAATGGCGCTCCTCTGGCATATGGGGGTGATTGGGAGGAGGGTCATCTCCCTGGTCAGGAGTGCAAAGTGTTCCCCTACCCCTAGTTTGATGTGTTTGCTTGACACAGGATGGGTAAGGATGGTGGTTTGAGAGCGGTAGGTGCTATAACTATCCCACACTAGGAGACTGCTCATCATTACTGCTCTGTGGCTCCATCTTGGTTTCCATTAGTTTTGCTCACTTATTTCATAGGACTGGGGGTCTGCTAAAATCAGTGGAGTAATGTAACCCTCATCTGCTCGCTTACCCTACAGGCTAAATGGTGGAGACATCCTTAAAGGAGCACTCACAAGTAGCTACAGACTCCATTGAAATCCACTGCTGTTCTGTTTTTGCTTGTTGTTAGAGCAGTTATCTTCTGCTTGTGTACACAAGCTTTCCAAGGTTACCAGCCACCTCTGTTCTAGCAGTGGCAGGGATGGTATTGTCGCTACCTGCTGTGTCTTGTCAGTAGTGCAGAAGCTTTCGTTTGACTGACTAACCCTCTGTGTTCTGTAGCCTTATGCTCTACTGTATAGACCCCTCCATCAGCAATGTCCCTGTAACAGGCTCCACTAGGGATAGCAGAGCTGAAATGTTTGTCACTACTGTAGAACCACCCACAGCTTGACCAGGAAGTGTGAGCCTGAAGCTGTAGAATCGCCCACAGCCTGACCAGGAAGTGTGAGCCTGAAGCTGTCGAACCGCCCACAGCCTGAGCAGGAAGTGTGAGCCTGAAGCTGTAGAATCGCCCACAGCCTGAGCAGGAAGTGTGAGCCTGAAGCTGTCGAATCGCCCACAGCCTGACCAGGAAGTGTGAGCCTGAAGCTGTCGAATCTCCCACAGCCTGACCTGGTAGTGTGAGCCTGAAGCTGTAGAATCTCCCACAGCCTGACCAGGAAGTGTGAGCCTGAAGCTGTAGAATCGCCCACAGCCTGACCAGGAAGTGTGAGCCTGAAGCTGGCTGTGGAAAGCCTACTCTGTCAAATAATGTGTTGAAAAAGCCCTGCCCTTGATTCCCTGATATACTTTATCTCCACCTTCCCCTCCCAAAAAAGCAACCCTGATTCTGAGCATTCCCGCCTCGTCTGTGCATTGTACATGTGAGTTTTCGTCTGCTCCCTCTTGCAGGTTACACGGTCTGGGCCCACAACCTGATCGCCATCGCCCGCCTGCGAGGGCCGGACCTGAAGGTCCTGGAAGTGACGGAAGAAAGCATAGACTTTGACCAGAGCGAGCTGGCCGACCAAGACGTGGACCCGGTGCACAACCTCATCGAGCAGGTGTCCATCGGCCTGGCCCGGCCCTGGCGCGCCGTCATGGACATAGAGCTGCTCAGCGTCTTCACCGAGCCGGCCCGACACTTTTACCAGGAGATGCAAAACTTCAGCGAAGGCATTTAGTTTTAGGTTAATTTTTTTTTTTTTTTTTTTTTAAATCATCCATTTTTTGGTTTTGTCCTCTTCTCCCCCATCCCCTTGTGGTTACAATATGCAAATAGGGTCTTATCAAGTTTCCTCGGTAGAGTGAGTTAACCCTTTGTGCTGTGTTTAATCAGTATTAGCGCTTTATCAAAAAATCGTATGTGTGCATCTACTTATCAGAGTACAGAGCGTCGGGTCTCGGTTCAGAAGTGGAAGGTGACGCCGTTCGGGGTCTTTCTCACGGTTGAAAGCGACTTTTCTCTCGGAAGTTGGTGGGTCCCGGGCGGACGGTAGAGAGAATCCCCATCTGCTGCCAGTAACCTACGCCATCTGAGGTCAACAAAGAGCGCTTGGGTCCAAAACTTCTTGTGCAGAACAACGTTGTCTTAAATGTTTTTTGGTCTTTTTGTTCCCTCCCGCTTCATCAAGATGTTCCTTGTGGGGGGCCTGTGAATGGAAGCAGAGGAGTAGTCAAAAAGCACTCGTACCTCTTTTGGACCCTTAGGGGTGCGGGTGGAGTAGAACAGCCTGACCCGACTACTTAAGGGCCGCAACTATAGTCGGGGCCGTTTGGTTTTATTTTTAGGGGTGAACGCGTTTAACTTGTTGTGCTTGGTATTTGTTGGTCCCGAGTTCTTCTGTAGCTTGTTTCCCGGCGGTTCTGTACATGACGTGCGATTATGAATTTGTAGAGTACTTTAGATTCTAGATTGTGCGTAATAGTGGGGGGGGGAGGGGAGTCTTTGACTAATTACAGGTCAGTTCAGGTCCTTAGTCATTTCCTATGGCAACTTGTGGGCATGCTATTCCGGCTGCGGATTGGCCTCGTAATGCTTGATTTTGTTTTTTGATTTTTTTTCTTTTTGTAACTTGCAGTACTCTTTTCTGCCACTGGGGCAGTTGTGCTCCACAATGGAGGATTGAAGCCCGGCGATCACTTTGATTAGTCTAAGCTGCATTGCCTGGCATGTATTATATTCTGTGTTGTATGTTATATTTTTTATTTTTTTGTTTTGCCATTTTATGTATTCTAGTCAAATTGTCGCTTTGTGCTGGACATCTGAGGGTGAAGATTTTTTTTTTTTTTCCTGAGCTGCCCAGCAGTGTGACAAAAAATATATGCATATATCTATGTGCAGGCAAATAAAAAAAACAATTATATAATATACATTTGTCAGAGATGCCCAGCACAAAAAGGGCAATTTGATATAAATTTTATATTATATTATATTTATATATATATATATAATTTTTTTTTTTTTATTGTCAAATTGTTACTTTGTGTGGGCATCTTTTGAAAAATATAGGGAAATTTTTTTTTATATATATATATTTATATATATATATATTTTATATATATTTAAAATATATTATATATTATATTTTATATATATATTTATATATATTATATATAATTTTCTTTTTTTTTGTTCTGCTGGGGGGGGTGGAATATATATTATTTGCCATAGATGCCCGTACAAAGCGACAATTTTGACTATTAATACGTGAAATAAAATGGGGGGAAAAAACATTTTTTTTTCTTTTTTTTTTTTTTTTTTTTTGCCTGCCAGTTATCCTGACCCCAAACGGGGAAAAATTGCCCTGTTTTGGGAGGTGTTCCCCGGCGGTCTAGCCCCCTAGAATGCTGTGCAGGTGTGATCTAATCAGTTGTTTTTTTGTTTCCCTTCTAATGTACAGACGCTCGCAAGCTTTTAGTCGTGAGGTACCCGACAACCCGAGTTACTGGACTTTTCTCTGTCAGCGCCTGTTTTAGCTGCCAAAGAACAGATTAAAAAAATCTTAAAAAAAGGAAAAAAAAAAAAACCTTTAAAGAAGTGCCCACATGCTGGCAGGAAGAGGGAGGGGAGGCCGAGAAACTGCTAGATTGTAATATACAAAAAAAAACATAAGGTCGGTTTTCGACCTGCGGTACGCAGCTGTGCTGTGGTTCAGTGTGAACAACGCCTCAGAGTTCTTCAACACGCACCTGTTTTATTTTCACTGTGACTAGCGAATGTATAAAGCAAACCCGTGAAGAGATGTCGCTGGTGTGAGCTGCTATCACGCGTTAACTACGATGAAAAAGTAGAAGAAAAAAAAAATAAAACATTCCATAACGTTTGTTTTAATATCTCGTTCTATCCGAGAGGCTTTAAAAGCCGCCTTTATCTCGTTTTCAGGGCAATCGCGGTCCGGACGTGGTCTCTGTGAGACTTCCATCTGACCCCAGTTTTAAGTGGTACGAATGTTGTGCATTTAACGATATATAAAAAAAAAGTTATTATTCTATATGGACAGTTTGCAATAATGAAGTAAGCTGACGACGCGTGTGTGTTTCTGGCGGGCGGTGCGGAGGGGTGTCCAGCAGAGCTGACCGCACCCGGGGGCCGCGACTATTTTCGGAAATCCCGACCATCTAAGTTCACAGATGTCCGGATGCGAATTATATTTATGGAAATTATATTTAAAGAAAAATGCAAAAAAAAATCAGAAAAAAATGGGTTTAAGATATTTCTATGTTTTACAAATGGTTTTACCATCTTAGACTTAAGGACGCTGCTCTTGGACAGGTGTGCGCTGCAGATCCTAATTTTTTTTTTTTTTCGTCTCCAGCGAGCACATACCATGCGAATGGATTTTATAGGACGTCCATCGGGGTGGAGGAGCCACTGGCACGCTGTGTGTAGGGGAGGGCGGGGGTGGGAGACAACATACAAGCCAGATGTGGTGGGAGGAGCGATGGCGGCGGTGGGTGTTTTATCCAACAGGAGAGACTTCACTCCTGACAGGGGAACGACTTTAGAGGAAACGGCCGAATGTTAGCGACGACTGATGAGGATGTTTGGTTTATGTTCTGTGTATATTCTTTTACTCCAACCAATAAAGCATTAAAATACCGCAGCCGTCTGGCCTGGTTCTTGCCGCGAGGAGCGCGACGGTGACGCACTGTGAGTTGGGTTTATGGGGTCCCGTCCTCAAATGTGCAGAAAGTGGTTTTGCTAGAGCAAAGGCCTCCAGCTCTAAAGGGGGAGGCCTCCAGCTGTCACAGGACTACAACTCCCAGCAGGCCCTGATTGCAGGAGGTTGGGGAGCATTGCTACTAAGGGTTTGTTCACACGCTGACTTTCTGGCGTAGACTTGGCATCTACCTTTCTGCATGGGTTCTAGATGTGGACCTTAAAATGTACTTGCAGAATTTGGCATTGTGGCCCCTTATCTTGGCCAACGGAATGGTCACTACATTTCTCAATATTGACTTTTTTTTGTGTGTCAAACATGAATATATATATATATATATATATTAGTGTCTGTAGTCTATGAAATACACACCAGTGCATCTCCAAAAAATCGAATATCACTGAAATAAATTTAAAGGGGTTCTCCAAGACTTGTTTGTTTTTTGGTTATAGGGCTCAAAAATGTATTAAGTGTTGTAGTTTATAGTGTCATGATTCTTTTAATATCATTGATTATGAATAATTTATGTCAAATAGAGAAACCCATATATTGTATAGACTCATAACAGAATGAATTAGTGTTTAATATAATGCGTTTGAGACCTATAACAAATAGTCCTGGAGAACCCCTTTAAATTTCAGTGTGATTATAATTATTTTGAGGTGTGTGTAAAATATATATATCTCTTACACATTCTGGATTTGATTGGAGTATTCTTTTAATCTCTAGCCATATTCAAATATATTCTTTTTCTGTATATACATTGTTTTTCTTACAATATGATCTCTCTAATATGTAATCGTATTAGATTAAAGTGAAACTTTTGTGTATAGATTTTATTTTTTGCTACTGAGAATCGCTAATCGGGTTGTTGTATAACCTAGAGCTGGATTTCTAATACAAATGAATACGATGCAAGCTGTGACCCAGAATCCAGTGTGTGAATGGACCCTTAGGCGGGATGTATGCGCTTCACGGTTTTGGCCTCCTTAATAGGTAATCCATGTAGATCATGCATCCTTAAACTGTGGCCCTCCAGCTGTTGGGGAAACTACGACTCCAATCATTCCCACTGTTCTAGATTATATAAATGCATGATGGGAGTTAGTTTCCCAACAGCTGGAGGGCTGCAGTTTGGGGATGCCTGATGTAGATAATTAACCCAAAAAAAGAGTAGCCTAACATGGATATATATATATCTATCTATTTGGTGTGCCGGAGGCCTTGACCGTGAAGCCAACGCACCCTCGGGCACATTTGTGTTCATTTAATAAATGTTTAAATTTTCAGCTATGCCATTCCGATATTTACCTGTGACTTTTAGTGGGGAAGGGAAGTTTTTTTTTAAAGTCTTAATTTTAGTTAGGGTTTTTGTTAAATTGCCAGAAAATTAACTTTTCCCAACTAAAGGCACAGTTTATTTGTTTCCCTGATGATGGTGTTT
Source organism: Phyllomedusa bahiana (assembly GCA_025379985.1). Classification (NCBI taxonomy): domain Eukaryota; kingdom Metazoa; phylum Chordata; class Amphibia; order Anura; family Hylidae; genus Phyllomedusa; species Phyllomedusa bahiana. The sequence continues at coordinate 51,176 of JAODAL010022155.1, read as the reverse complement.
TTTTTTTTTTTTTTTGTGACTTTTTTTTTTTGTTATTTTTGTTCCCTAATTTTTTGATTACATAAAGAATTTGTCTCCTATGTACATGGTGACACATCTATATTTACCTATAAACCTATGTATGTGTGAGCATACGCATGAGTCATATATCTGCAAGCATACACATACAGTATTTAGTGAGATGTATATGCATCATAAATGTGAGTACAGTCACACAGATATACATACACAGACCAGCCAGCTCGGTGCAGCTCACCCCTCCTTTGTAATGCACCGCACTTCATATGGTGTCTTAGGCAGAGAAAAGGCCTTTCTGCATGGAGAGCCGCCAGTCCTGGCTCAGACGTCACCAAAAGGTCCTGGCATTGGAAACCAATACACCAGCGGGTAAGGTATTTTTCCAATAAAGGGCAACAGGACAGTATCTAAAGACGTGAGTATCCTCTACACAGATATACAGGGTTACACATACATAAGCATATTACTTAATCACATGCATACGCATATTGTCATGTGTATGCAAGCACCTGCATATACAGACGTGTGTGTGTGTATATATATATAATATATATATATTTATATATATATTATATATATATATATTCAAAATATTGCTGCTCTGTCCAACCACTGAATAACAATGAAGTTCAAGAGTCGGGTAAAAAAGCAATCATAACTTCATAATGTAAATACCCATACTCAATATGTTGTACAAATGTAAACTTTTATGTGTCAAGAAAAGTGTTTAGCCAAATACATGAACGTTTTCGGTCCTAAGTGAGACCTTCATCAGATAGATGGCTTTTCTTGTAATATGTAAGCAATACTGGACGCAGGCAAAGGTTCTATCCTGGAAACAAGCTAACTTTAGCTCATAGTGGAATGGTGAATCAGCGCCGATTCACCATTCCACTATGAGCTAAAGTTAGCCTGTCCCAGGTCTAGAATCTTTGCCTGCGGCCCAGTATTATGTATAAAATTGCAAGAAAAGCCATCTGTCTGATGAAGGTCTCACTTAGGACCGAAAACGTTCATGTATTTGGCTAAATACTTTTCTTGGAAAAATAAGTTTCATTTGTACAACATATTTAGTATGGGTTTTTTACGTTATGAAGATGGATGGAGAGATATATTATATTATATATTATATTTATATATATATATATATATATATATATAAATATATTATTTAAAAAAAAAAAAAAAAATTTATATAATAGTGGTGATAGGCAAAATTTATTTGGGTCCAAATGTCTTTTCTTATATGTATGTATTAGTTTTTGTGTCTCTGTAAGACTCCATTAGACTGATGCGGGTGGTTTCCATTTGTACAACACGTATTTAGTATTTCCCGATGGCCGCCATAAGAGGGCGAGTTGTGTATTCAATCTGCAAGGTGCCACATGTCATTAACCCTTCCTCCATGGATGGCGGAGGCGACCACATGAAGTCAAGAAGGTGAAGACCCTGGCGATCTGGTAAGGACTGCGCACAGAAAATAGATGGGGAATAGCTAATCATAAACCGTCTCACAGAGCAAAATAATATTCCCTTAAAATAATAACCATTATTAGATATACATTAAAAACCCAAGATAACAGATATCTCAATGGCCTCAAAACAAGCCAATTATAGAATTTCTGTATACTAAAACTCAAACCTGAAGTAGTTAACAGTTAGTAAAAAAAATAACTACCAAGGTATCTATAGCCAAAATTTGATAAGGGGAGCATGTATTGAAAATACAAAGTAGTTGGATAAGTAAACACACAGCTATTTTGTAAGAGACTCACGATTCTGCAGGTCTTATATGATATACTCGCATATCTGAGAATTTACTTCCAGGAATGGGAGTTAGAAAATTCTAATAGAATATGGACCAGATGGATAATAATAATACAATACTAAGTCCAAACCCTATCAAGGCAGAGCACCCGTCCCGAAAAGGACAACCCCCACCTATTGCCGGCTCACCCTAAAAAAAATATATATATATATATGTTCATGGTCCCATACAGATGATCTTAAACAATGTATATATATCTCTATACGGTTCCATATGTATACAGACCAAATAGTATAGCAATCCCGATGCGTTTCCCCAGTGTTCGGTTCATCAGGGGATAATAGAAGAAGACAGCTCAATAGTCCATTGATGGCATGATGAGGCCAACTACTTTGTATTTTCAATATATGCTCCCCTTACCAAATTTTGGCTATATATACCTTGGCAGTTAGTAAAAAAATAACTGTTAACTACTTCAGGTTTGTGTTTAAGTATACAGAAATTCTATAGTTTGCTTGTTTTGAGGCCATTGAGATATGTTATCTTGGGTTTTTAATGTATATCTAATAAAGGTTATTATTTTAAGGGAATATTATTTTGCTCTTTCTGTGAGACGATCTGGTAAGGAGTAGACGCTAAGAGGGATCGTTTCCTTTAGAAGTCCGGAAACACAATGGGCCTTATGTATGAGAACGGTCTGGCAGTAAAGGTGGTTGCTATGGGCAACAGGACCAATTATTGGCCATAGCAACCAATCAGAGCTCTGCTTTCACTATCCCAGAGCACTGTATGATATTGGTTGCTATGGGCAACAAGACCAGAGGTCATAGCAACCAATCAGAGCTCTGCTTTCACTATCCCAGAGCACTAGGATATTGGTTGCTATGGGCAACAAGACCAATTAGAGGCCATAGCGACCAATCAGAGCTATGCTTTCACTATCCCAGAGCACTGTATCATATTGGTTGCTATGGTCAACAAGACCAATTAGAGGCCATAACGACCAATCAGAGCTCTGCTTTCACTATCCCAGAGCACTAGGATGTTGCTTGCTATGGGCAACAAGACCAATTAGAGGCCATAGCGACCAATCAGAGCTCTGCTTTCACTATCCCAGAGCACTGTATGATATTGTTTGCTATGGGCGCTGTTTGGTTGCTATGGACAATAGTGTCTTGCTGCCAGACTGTTCTCATACATAAGGCTATTATTTTGGGCAGGGATATTGTGGTGGAATATTAATTTGGGGATCAAAGAGGGGGGGATAAGCTTTTTGGTTTTACTTGGATGTCTGCATTGATGAAGGGTAATGTGATTGGAGCCAATGGTGCTGAATCTTCTAACTAAAGGGGTTGTACCACGATGGCGGCAACTCAATTCTGTTCTATGGGAGTTCCCAATACAGGGGAGTGCTGTGTTCTCTCCATTCTGTTCTATGGGAGTTCTGGTACAAGGGAGCGCTGTGTTCTCCACATTCTCCTCAATGGGAGTTCCCAGTACAGGGGAGCGCTTTGTTCTCTCCATTCTGCCCTATGGTAGTTCCCAGTACAGGGGAGCGCTGTGTTCTCTCCATTCTGCCCTATGGTAGTTCCCAGTACAGGGGAGCGCTGTGTTCTCCCCATTCCGTTCTCTGGGAGTTCCCGGTACAGAGCAGCGCTGTGTTCTCTCCATTCTGTTCTATGGGAGTTCCCGGTACAGAGCTGCGCTGTGTTCTCTCCATTCTGTTCTATGGGAGTTCCCGGTACAGAGCTGCGCTGTGTTCTCTCCATTCTGTTCTATGGGAGTTCCCGGTACAGAGCAGCGCTGTGTTCTCTCCATTCTGTTCTATCGGAGTTCCCGGTACAGGGGAGCGCTGTGTTCTCCCCATTCTCTTCTATGGGAGTTCCCGGTACAGGGGTGCGCGGGTGTTCTCTCCATTCTGTTCTATGGGAGTTCCCGGTACAGGGAGCCTGTGTTCTCTCCATTCTGTTCTATGGGGTTCCCCGTACAGGGGAGCGCTGTGTTCTCTCCATTCTGTTCTATGGGAGTTCCCAGTCCCGGGGAGCGCTGTGTTCTCTTCCTTCTGTTCTTTGGGAGTTAGCAGTTCAGGGGTGCGCTGTGTTTTCCATTCTGTTCTATGGGAGTTCCCAGTACGGGGGAGCGCTGTGTTCTCTCCATTCTGTTCTATGGGAGTTTCCTGTACAGGGGAGCGCTGTGTTCTCTCCATTCTGTTCTATGGGAGTTCCCAGTACAGGGGAGCGCTGCGTTCTCTCCATTCTGTTCTATGGGAGTTCCCAGTACAGGGGAGTGCTGCGTTCTCTCGATTCTCCTCTATGGGAGTTCCTAGTACAGGGGAGCGCTCTGCTCAGCATTGGTATTGAACCGAATGTAGAGCTTTGTGAAAGCGTCCCCGGCTCTCCAGTTTGCACTATGAGTTTGTGGCCTGTCCCAGAGTTGAGGTTGTGTACTGGAGGTGGGCCCCACCCCTCAGACAATGATGGCATATCCTCACAATATGCTGTCATTGTCTGTTGTGATCAAACCCCTTTTTTCAAGTGATTGGTTCGTTTTGGTTTTTTTGTTGACCGCTGTTTTTGAGTCGGACATGTGTGTGTGGTGAATTCTGCAGGGACGAGTGGTGGCCGAGAGAAGACGTCATCTGGACTGGATGAAGAAAGGGGGGGGAAAAAGAGAACGACTCAAAAGAAAAGATGTCACTAAATTTAACTGCCCTGTAAATCACTTATATGGCTGCAGTGCCTGTGTCCATGGTGTCTACCACTATATGGTCACTCTATGGAGGTAATATACAGTCTGCAGAGCAGGTGTACACTGGTGTCTACCAGGGGCGTAACTACCGGGGTCGCAGTTGCTACGGGGCCTCTGCGCTTAGGGGGGCCCCGGGGCAGCTGCTACTGCGTCCGCTACCCGGTAATTTGCCCCCTCCTGGGCCGCCGGCAGTGAACTTTTACATTCACTGCGGCGGGCGGGGGAGCTGTGGGGCCCAGCGCATACTCCTCTAAACCCCCCCGGGGCCCCCCGGCCCGAGCGTTCAGAGGCAGCGCTGCTCGGTAGTAGCAGGATGGAGCGCCGATCGCTCCGCTCTGTTACTTCACCCTGCCGGCACTCTGTGGTCACGTGGGCGTGCGCGCGGGTGACGTCACATCACCGGGGAAGAGGCTGCAGGGAGAGCAGAAAGAGCGGAGCGAGCGGCGCAATCGGGGGCGTGGACCGAGGTGAGTAAGTTTTTATTTTATCGACCCCATATTGCTGCCTATAGCCCCCCCATATGACTGCCTATACCCCCATATGCCTGCCTATACCCCCCCCATCTGCCTGCCTATACCCCCCCATATGCCTGCCTATACCCCCCCCCATATGCCTGCCTATACCCCCCCATATGCCTGCCTATACCCCCCCAGATGCCTACCTATAGACCCCCACATGCCTGCCTGCCTACCTATAGGCCCCAACATGCCTCCCCTGCCTTGCCATATACGCCCCCCATATGCCTGCCTGCCTGCCTCCCATCTCTCTCTCTGCCTGCCTGCCTGCCTCCCTATACAGCCCCCTGCCTGCCTGCCTATACAGCCCCCTGCCTGCCTACCTATACAGCCCCCTGCCTGCCTTCCTATACAGCCCCCTGCCTGCCTGCCTGCCTATACAGCCCCCTGCCTGCCTGCCTGCCTATACAGCCCCCTGCCTGCCTGCCTGCCTATACAGCCCCCTGCCTGCCTGCCTATACAGCCCCCTGCCTGCCTGCCTATACAGCCCCCTTGCCTGCCTGCCTGCCTATACAGCCCCCACTGCCTATACAGTCCACTACTCTTCTCTATCTACACCCTTGGCCTCGGTCAGCTCATAGCCTCACATGGCTTTCATTACCACCTGTATGCTGATGATACCCAACTCTACATCTCTGGCCCAGATGTCACTTCTCTACTCTCCCGGATCCCTGACTGTCTGTCCTCCATTTCCTCCTTCTTTCATCACGTCTCCTAAAAAAAAATGTGGAGAAAAACAGAACTCATCATCTTTCCACCATTCAACTCTACCCCTGCCACTGATCTCGCTATTACAGTCAACGGCTCTCCCTTTTTCCCAACCGGTCCCACAAGTCCACTCCCTTGGGGTAATCCTAGACTCTGCTTTATCTTTAAAACCCACACATCCAAACCCTCACCTCTCCCCTGCCCCTCCACCTGAAAACATCTCTCGCATCCGCTCATTCCCTCAACAATGACACTACAAAATATTTTGGGCCCATGCCCTCGTCATCTCCCGCCTAGACTACTGCAACATCCTTCTCAGTGGCCCCCCAGCTAGCATCCTCGCTCCCCTCCAACCCAAACCTTAACTCTGCTGCCGTCTTATCCACTCTCTCCTCGCAAACTCCTCTGCCTCCCCCCTTTTCCCAAAATCCCTTCACTGGTTTCCCCCATTGCCCAGCGAATTCATTTCAAGCTACTAACCATGACCTACAAGGCTCTCCACGACCTCTCCCTCCATAACATCTCTGCCCTAATTTCCAAATATCTTCCCCCCACGCACTCTCCGCTCCTCACAGGACCTTCTCCTCTGCTCCCTCCCCTTATCACTCCTCACAAAACCGTCTCCAAGACTTCTCCCGTGCTTCACCCACACTCTGGAACTCACTGCCCCAACACATCAGACTCCTCCACTTTCCCCAAAGCTTCAAAAGCAACCTGAAAACCCATTTTCTTCAGGCTTGCCTATAACCTTCACTGAACTTGTCACTACTTCCTCCACAGACATGTCTGCCCCTCACCTCCTGTCTCTTTCCCCCTCCTTGCAGATTGTAAGCCCTCGCGGGTAGGGTCCTCTCTCCCTCTGTCGTGCCAATTGTCATTATCCTTATCACTGTACTCGTTTGACTTATGTAATGTATGTAACCCCCTCGAATGTACAGCGCCCTGGAATCAATGGCGCTTTAAAATAAATAATAATAATATGCCTGCCTATACAGCCCCCACAAGCCTGCCTGTCTACTTATATGGGGCCCCTTTAGCTACCTAAACCCTACCTATATGGCCCATATAGCCTAACCCCTGTCTACCTGTATGGCTCCCTATAGCTACCTAAACCCTGCCTGCCTATATGGGCACCTATTTGGCTACCTAAACCTTGCCTATTTGGGGCCCCATATATCCTATCTAAGCCCTGCCTGCCTAAATGGACCCCAAAATAGCCAGGGGGGCAGGTGCTGGAAAAGTCAGATTCTAAGATTTGTGTCTAAATCGCAGGGACAAGTGGTCGGGAGATGTCATCAAGATGGCGGACTGGACCGGATGCAGAACAAAAAAGAAAGTCCCAAAGATGGTCAGAGAAAACGTCACCTGTGAGTCACAAGGTGCAACTGCACTGTAATCATTATATGTCTGCACAGGCTGTGTACACTGCTATCTAAACCCCTAATGGTCACTGTATGGAGGTAATATACAGTCTACAGAGGCCTGTGTACATGGTGTCTACCCACTATATGGCACTGTATGGTGGTTATATACAGTCTGTAGAGCCTTGTGTACATTGGTGGGCTACCATTTATGGTCACTGTAGGAGGTTTAAAAAACAGTCTGCGAGCCCGTGTACACTGGTGTCTACCCTTTATGGTCACTGTATGGAGGTAATATACAGTCTGCAGAGCCTGTGTACACTGGTGTCTACCACTATATGGTCACTGTATGGGGGTAATATACAGTCTGCAGAGCCTGTGTACACTAGTATATACCACTTTATGGTCACTATATTATTATTATTAGACAGTATTGGTCTTTGTGTACTGATAGTAATAGTGTAGGGGTTATTATTCAGTCCACTATGTGGTGGTAATTTGTGGCTGTTGTCTGGTGGTATATTCTGGTCCTTATGTATTAGCGTTATTGGTAATGTTGGTTTTGGTATAGTGGATTTGATTGGTAGCAGTATGATGGTGATATGTATGGTGAGGTATTTGCCCCTTGTATTATCTACATTATCTAACAGCATGTCCTGGTACATGGTCGTGGTCAGGGAGGGGGGGGGGCCCCATCCAAAAGTTTGCTATGGGGCCCTGGCTTCTCTAGTTACGCCCCTGGTGTCTACCACTATATGGTCACTCTATGGGGGTAATATACAACCTGCAGAGCCTGTGTACACTGGTACCTACCACTATATGGTCACTGTATGGAGGTAATATACAGTCTGCAGAGCCTGTGTACACTGATATCTACCACTATATGGTCACTCTATGGGGGTAATATACAACCTGCAGAGCCTGTGTACACTGGTGTCTACCACTATCTGGTCACTGTATGGGGGTAAAATACAGTCTGCAGAGCCTGTGTACACTAGTATATACCACTTTATGGTCACTATATTATTATTTTAGACAGTATTGGTCTTTGTGTACTGATCAGTAATAGTGTAGGGTTATTATTCAGTCCCCTATGTTTGGGGGTTTAAATTTTTGGTCGTGTTCTGGTGGTATATTCAGGTCCTTAGTAATAGCGTTATTGGTAATGGGTTTGGTTTTGGTATAGGGGGATTTGATTGGTAGCAGTATGATGGTGATATGTATGGTGAGGGATTTGAACCGTGTATTATCTACATTCTCTAACAGCATGTCCTGGGACAAGGTCGTGGTCAGGGAGGGGGGGGGGGGGGGCCCCATCCAAAAGTTTGCTATGGGGCCCTGGCTTCTCTAGTTACGCCCCTGGTGTCTACCACTATATGGTCACTCTATGGGGGTAATATACAACCTGCAGAGCCTGTGTACACTGGTACCTACCCCTATATGGGCACAGTATTGAGGTAATATACAGTCTGCAGAGCCTGTTTTACACTGATATCTACCACTATTATGGTCACTCTATGGGGGTAATATACAACCTGCAGAGCCTGTGTACACTGGTGTCTACCACTATCTGGTCACTGTATGGGGGTAATATACAATCTGCAGAGCCTGTGTACACTGGTACCTACCACTATATATGGTCACTGTATGGAGGTAATATACAGTCTGCAGACCCTGTGTACACTGATATTTACCACTATATGGTCCCTGTATGGAGGTAATATACAGTCTGCAGAGCCTGTGTATACTGGTACCTACCACTATATGGTCCCTGTATGGGGGTAATATACAATCTGCAGAGCCTGTGTACACTGGTGTCTACCACTATCTGGTCACTGTATGGGGGTAATATACAATCTGCAGAGCCTGTGTAAAACTGGTACTACCACTAAAATGGTAACTGTATGGGGGTATATTTCAATCTGCAGTGCCTGTTTTACACTGGTACCTACAAAATATATGGTCACTGTATGGATTTAAAATAACCAATCTGCAGAGTCTGTGTACACTGGTGTCTACCATTATCTGGTCACTGTATGGGGGTAATATACAATCTGCAGAGCCTGTGTACACTGGTACCTACCACTATGGGGTACCTGTATGGTGGTAATATACAGTCTGCAGAGCCTGTGTACACTGGTACCTACCACTATATGGTCCCTGTATGGGGGTAATATACAATCTGCAGAGCCTGTGTACACTGGTGTCTACCACTATATGCTGTGGTGGTATTATTTGGTCCTTGCATAGTTATTGGTCTTGGTATATTGTTTTGATCTGTTATAGTATGATGGTATTAGCTATTGTATGGTGGTGGTCCTTGTATATTGGTAGTATTTGTCTTGCTGTTCTGGTCTGGTCAGTGACACTATGGTGATTGTAGTCACTATATAGCGGTGATAATGTCAATTGGAACTGTTCAGCATAAACGCCCCTAAAACTGAACCCATGAAACAAAAGGCACAATAGCATTTTTATTTTTATTTTCCTGTTCAGACCACCTTTTTTCTTTGGTGAGGTGAGGGGAGCTAACAGATGCTTTAGTTTTACATTTTTTTTTTTTTTTCTTTTGGCTTTATTTTGAAAAAAAAAAATTTGTTTCCAATTGGACAATTCCTTTAAATCCAAATAATTTTTTTTGCACCACAGACACCTGACACCTCAAGTTGGGAACCTGTTGTTGAAAAGTCTTGGTCCACACATTGTCTGGGAGTCGGAGGGCCCCGAGCTGAAGTGTAGCACCCGGGCGTATGACTCTAGCTATGGCCCTTGGCAGGGATGAGGACCAGTTTGGCTGGTGGCAGCTTGGTTAGTGTTCTTAAAGTAATTTCTCTCCTTGCTTTTATTTTGATTTCTGCACTTATCGAGAACGTCTCCTGCTCTCATGTTGATGCTCTTAGGCGAGCAATGAATGCTGAGCTTAAATGCTAAACGCTGCCATAGAAGAAGCCACAGCCAGACGAGGGTGAGAGCTTGTATCCAAATCATAAAGGGTCGTCTCACCACGCTGCTTCAGAGCCAGAAGCAGATTCGGATACAAGCTCTCACCCTCATCTGGCTGTGGGAATCTTCTATGGCAGCGATTAGCATTTAAGCTCAGCATTCATTGCTCGCCTAAGAGCATCAACATGAGAGCAGGAGACGGTCTCTAAGTGCAGAAATTTATTTTGTAAACTTGTCTGTTTTTTTGTTTTTATAGCAACTGCTTTAATCCTCCAGCAATTCAGTGTAGTATCAGCAGGGGGCGCCAAAGTCATTGCTTACCAGGACAGCTGGGATTAATTCTGTTATATATTAAGTTTTTTTTTTTTATTTATTGTTTTTGTTTTTTTTTTCTTCCCCCGCCCCCCCGCGCCCCCCTTTTTTTTTTTTCCCTTTTTCCCCTCCCCCCCTCCCCCCGCCCACCCCCTCCGACCCCCCCCCCTTGGCCGCCACTTTCTCCGGTAGGCACTTTAGTGTTTTGATCAGGTGCTGCCCACTAGTAACCAAAGGCCCAAACCACTGCCGGGCTGCTAAGGAGGTGAAAATATACATAAGAATGTTAGATTTTGTTTATTGTAGGGACTAACACCCGAATTCCATTCAAAATATTAATCCTAATATCCTAAAATTTTATTTTAATAATATGACTGCTGGGTACTGTCCCTGCCTTACAGTTTCACTTGTCCCTTAACATAACTGTTTAATGTCCTACTTATACCTCCACTAGGCCTGGCCCCGGCTCATGTTGCAGTTGGGAGTGAGAATGTATGGATCCCCTCCTTGTGAACCATCACTAGTAACCTCCACCATGGCCCTGGCCTAAACCCTCGCGTGGTGCGTTTCCCCCCCTCTGTTCCTGTACGCATGCGTCGCATCTCCTGAATGAAGACCCCGAACTCTTCACTCTGCACCTGTTAAGAATTTTGCCACAGGTAGCTGAGCGGTGGAGGTTGATTTGTGTATGTATATATATACATAAAAATATATATATATATATATATATATATGTAAATATAATATATAGTCATATATATAGGATATATATAATATATATATATATATATAATAGTTTTTTTTTTTTTTAATTGCACAGGGGGGTGTGAGGTGAGAGGGGGTCCATGTAAAGATCTTGTTTTGTTTGACTCCAACAATATCAATTTATTTGATTAGTATAGTTGGTTGTTTCGTCAGATAGCTCCTCTCTTATGTCGGGAAGGTCCTGGTGCAGCGGAGGATTACGTGTCTCGATGTGGAAACTGTCAACAAGTCAGTGAGTTGGAGCGGATTTTGGTTTATTTTCTTCAGATGACTTATTCACATTTACTGATCCTGTGTTTAGTATTCGAGGCCGTTCTAGCTCAATCATGGCCCAATACAACCATCTTAGATGTCATGGGTATATTACTAACTTTAGAATCTGTAAACCCACTTCCTCTCTCCCCTCTCCCTCCCTCCCCCCATTTGGACTGTGATTTCCCAGCCCCAATGATTAACCCCCCTAAACCGATTTTTTTTGGGGGGGGGGGGGGGGGGTATGGTTTACACTACTGTAATTTTTAATAACAAGGGCTTCTTTTGGCTGCATATTGCTCCTGCGTACACCCCGAAAGTGCTCCCCATCATGACGGTAATCTGATTAGTCTCGAGTAATAGAAGCGCACCTTTTTTTATGCCATGATCTCAATCTTACCCCAGACGCAGCCTTATTGGACACCTGGTTCAATATGCGCTTTAGTTAACTTACTATGTAAACACTCCGGCAATGGTGTAGCCCCAATAACCCATGTGTGCGGCCAACCTAATGTTCGGTAAAGGTATAAAGGAGAGGACTCCGATGCCTGCTGAGCCCATCAAACTTACCAGCACCCTCTGGGCATAATTCAAGGGTACGACATCCTTCCTGCCTAGGGGACTGAACCCGAGAGACATTTGAAACATCGTGCTTGCTGCGCCAATTTTTGCAACTCGGCAGATGTGGGGGAGAAGGATTAGTTTGATCAATCATTTTTTTGTTTGTTATGTTCTGTTTTTTTTTTTTTTTTTTTGTGGTAAAATTTTCTTCACAATTTTTCACGACTTTGACAGATTGTTTTCCCACTTCCCCCCCCTTTCCCGGACCTTAAGCCAAAAATCAAACTTTGGCTTTAAAAAACCAACAAGTGATCCTCCGACAAAGACTTCTTTATTTTGCACAATTGTCGGTTGTCGGGTCGGAATGTGACAAAACACAAAAGATGAAATTCTATAGCTTTCAGCCAGCAAGATATTGCCTGGCCTGCGCTAACTTGTACCTTTTACCATTAAGCTTTTCCTCAAACCTGATGGTCAAATGTTTTTTTTTTTTTTTTTTTGTTTGAGTTTTTTTTTTTTGACGTCCCCTCCCCCTGCCCGCCCCCCTTTTTTACTTACACCTATCTCCGTGGATGTTGAGGGCTTAGTTTTCTAACTAAAAATTCTAACACAGGACATGATGTATTTGTTATTGGGTACCGTATTGTCCCACAAACATCATTTGGTATAACTCTCTCCCCTGTTTCATAATTACTACGGTATTTTATGTGCTAGATTTCCCCCCAGCTTAGAGCTAGTCCATAAATACCCACTTGTTTATTTATTTACTTAGCACAGATATTCCCCCTTGAAAGTCACTCTCTCTCTGCTTTGCTGTCCATTTGTATCTTACTTCTCACCCCCCTTCCCCCCCCCCTCCCAAGTTTTACGAACACCCTGGTTAAATTTATGCTCTTACAAGGAACTCGAACATGGCTCAGTATAAAGTCCCAAGAGGACAGCTTAGGTCTCTGAGCATCTTGTCCCCTGCATATTTGAAGAAATATCTCTGCGAAAGTAATACCTTGATCAAGCAGAAATAGGACAGAAGTGGGCTTTGAGGGAGCATGAAAAGGACGCCCTCTATATGGGGTAACATGGTCTCTTATAACAACCACTTATACACTATGCTCACTCTTGCTATCTACCCTTGTAGCCAACAACTGACCTCCTTTCCGTGAACCAACCCATTAGTCGCCCAGCCCCCGCTCTTTGAAAAAATGCTATTCCACATCAGCAGGCCTCTCCCTCCCCTTCCCCTCACCTATGTATACCCCCACACCACTTCTCCCGCCCATATTAAACAACCTACCACAACCTCCAAACCACCATCCTCCCTACAGTAGGAGCAACAAACAACACCAAAAACTCTGCTCATTACACCACAACACTAAACCATCTCGCTGTCACCTTGTTTTTTTCTTTCTCCTGCCTCTTGCGACAGGGACATATCTCATCCGAACCCCGTCCCACCCTCACCTATTACTCTCACTACACCCCTCCTCCTCCCTCCACTAGAAAATACCCCCTGCTACAAACCTAATTGCTATTTGCTGTACGCTCTTTTTTTTCTTCCCCATCCCTTTTACATGTGCTCTGTGAAATTTTTCGCCTGATCTGTTTGTTAACACACTCACTGCCTGTCCAAGAACTATTGGTTCCTCTCTGGTACTTTAACTCCTCTGAATCGTCCTCGCTCGTCACTGAAACATGGCTCCAGCAATCAGACACACCCTTCCCTGCTGGCCGCGACACCTACTGGCGGCTTACACTTCACCCAACCTGAAGAACGAGTCCAGTTCGGAGGGAGTTGGGCAAACTCCTTACGTCCACAACGGTCACTTACCAGGGCTCACTATCCCTTCCATGCACCCTCCCTCATCTTATCTCCCCTCCTTTTGAGGTCCACAACACCCTCAGAACTCTTCTCTGCCTGACTATTATCCCTCCCCTCGACTATTCGCCGTTTTGTAGAGACCCCACCACCACCGCCCATCGCGCCCTTACCCCTACCTTCCCGCCCCCTTCCCATCCCCTCCCCCACTCGCATTTCCCCTATTCCACCCCCCCCGGCTCACCCAACCCCCGGGCCATTTTCTGGGATCATTTTGCCAGCGCCTTCTCCCACCACTCAATCATGGGTGAATTCAAACATTCCAATTGTACAACCCTATGTCTCCTTCGCCGTCGGTATCCTTTCAGCAACTAACATCCTCCTTTGGTCCCTCTGCCAAATTACGGATTTCTCCCACATACACCGAAGGATGGACAACCGCCCTCTTTTGATCTATGTTTTTTCTCTTCAGTCACCTCCATCACTTGTCTAAACCCTCACTAAATTCTTCTCCTTAATGATGCTCTCTCCTGATCAACAAACCTTATCATCCTTCACTATCAAACTATCACCAATTCTCAGCCTTCTCGTATGACAACAAACCTTCCCATAACTACCAGAAAACATTCGCGCTCCCATTGAACACTCAGGAACTCATAAGAACCATACCGTCCTCACCTTAGGTGCCCGCCAATCTCCGTCCCTCTCCTGACCTGGCTGTCAAACGTTAACAAATGGAAAAACTCATCACAACCACCCTGGCACATTTGGCAACCACCTCACAACAACCCCGCACCACCCAGAGTCCCCGAGGCCAGCAGAGACCATCGGCAAAAAAAAAAAAACCAAAAAAACATAATTGAACCCCGCCTCAGACTCGCTTTCTCCCAGCGCATGGTTTCCCAGGTGTTTCGGTAGTCGGTCGTGGAGGGCAAGTCCGGAAGCTAACTTCAAGACTTTCTCCACTACAAATTCATCGCTCAGAGCTTAACCCACAACTATGCCTGGCCCTTGCACTTCGCGTCCAAGCAAAAATAGTTCAACCTCTCCCTCATCTCACACTACACAACAACCCAAAACTGCCTCTTTGACCTTTCCCCACTCCCTCCTCAGCCCCAAAATACCCATCATGCCCCCGGTCACCTGCGACCTCTGTGCAGAAGACCTGGCCGCCAACCTGCACACTTCAAAAAGACAAAAATAGACAAGTATCCCGATCAACAACATCTCATCCTTCAATTAAGACCGTCCAGAAACCTCCCACCAGTCCCCTCCGGCAAAAACCGTCCTCTATTCCAGGCTCTCAGTGCAGGCCCTTGTACCGCAACGACAGAAGAAGTGTCCAGCCGGACATCTTCCTGTCTGCACTCAACGCTCCCACCACCATCACTAAAACTGACCCCATAATCCCAATCCCACCTTGGTCCATCTAACTCTCACCATCTAATCATCTCTCCCGCCTTAAAAAAAAACCCAATAAAACCTCTAGCAATCTTTAAAAAACCATTCTCCTCTCTACATTGGGATCTTTTCCATCCTTCCTTCAAACACGCCATCATAACCCCACACCCTTAACTTAAAAAGCCCACCACTGGACCCAACTGCCCTCACCTGGCGCTGATATTAACAACCTACCGACCAAGCACACTTAAAACTCTTCCGTTCATACTCTAAACTCCCTGGAAAGCTTGGTCTACTCTCCTCCTCCTTCTAACACTCCCTCCCGATCCTATACACCCGGCCTGAACCGCTATCTCTCCTGCTAACTCTCTACATGACGGACCCCTGCAGGATCAGGTTTCCGCACACCTACATACTCCACATAAACTAACTGCGCCTAAATAAAGTTCAAATGACCTCCTAAACCGCAAAAATCTCCAGCGTTACACTACTCATGCGCTCCTACTGGATCTCTCTCTGCAGCAATTTGACACTTGTTGACATCACCAACTCTCCTCAGTCATGCTCAGCATCCATTTTGGCCTCCAGGACCCCCCAAAAAGAGAAACCCGCTCCCTCCACTTGGTTGCTCTCCGTCCTACCCTCTCTCGACCGCTGAAAACTCCTTTCAGTGTTCTCGTTTTCCTGGCTACGACCTCCTCCTCCTAATCTTCCCTCTTTGCTGTTGGGGTTCCTCAGGTGATCAGTTCTTAGGACGTCCCTTCTCCTCTTTTCATTGTACATCAGCCCCCATATGGACAAACCATCAGTAGATTATGGCTTCCAGATATCTCTCTATGGCTGAATGACACCCAAAATACTACACCTCCTCCCCCGTGGACGAACACTTCCTGCACTGATACAAAACACCAGTTTACTGTCTGGCCGCTGTCTCTGACATCCATGTCCACTATCTCCATCTGAAACTAAACCCTCACTAAGACAGAACTTCTTGTCTTTCCGCCGATCGTCAACTAAACCCAACCCTAACCCCCCGGGGCCCCCCCCTGGCTTTTTCTGTCTAGAAGTCTGTGTGGCACCAGACCCAGACAACAACCATAGGGCAATAGGCAACCCCCTCCCCGCTGTCCTTGGAGGGTTATACTAGATACGAACTCCTAATACTGTGCCTACATTCATCACCCCTCATATCCAATCCCCTTTTGTGCCCCTGATTCTGTCACCACCGTGCACCTCAAGGAATATCTCCCAAAACTTCCGTCCATTCTCTTCATCACTGTGGAAACAACGTCAAAACTCAAACTCTCATACTGGCTTGCTTATGTCTTTCCTCCATCTTTACTGACACGAACTACTTGCTTATTCGGACCTTCCTCACCTCCTTTATCTGCAAACCTCCCCTCTCCAATCGTGATCCAGAATGCAGACAAGGCCATGCTTGTCTTATCTCTCTTCCAGCCGCTATACCTGATGCCCCTCTAACTAACCGCAAGTGTCAGGTCACTGCACTGTTGCCCATTAACCAGTACAGGTAACAGTAAAAACACTCAGCAACTCTCACCCATAAAGCTCTCCACAAGCCTTGCTGAACCTCCGCTACATCCCTCGCCTAGTCTCTGTTCCTACCCCCGCAACCGCCCTAATGACCCGTGCTCTCCTCCTCCCTCCCGCTCGCTCAGATGATAACAGACTACATTTCCATCAATCTCATTCCGAACCCACCCGATGGCTCCTGCCTACAAGAATCAACACGTGACGGCAACCAACACACTCTGGAATATGCTGTAAACCCAGCTGGCAACGGGCGATCAGCCTTGCACATTCACACAATCGCCTCACAGAATTAAGATTGTCCCAGTAAAATCAACTTCTTCGTGTTCCCCCTGTGTTGATGCCCACCTCAAATCCCTAACATGCTATCACACACACATCACTGTCACAATTACCTTCACCCTGCACTAGTAATGCCTCCACACAGGCACATATCTGAGATATTAGATGTATAACTGTCACACGGGGCAGGTTCAGCCCATATTTTTCAATGTAAACCACCCCCCCTATTTAATGAAACAGTCCGGCAGGTCCCATTGGTAGAACATGGCGCGCACCTCATACCCGTCATGTTGCACACACCCCATACACCCGAATAATCTTGTACGCTTCTCAACGAGCCAGTGGCCGCTCACGCAACCTCTGGGTCTCATCTGTAAGAGTTAACTTTTAATGAATGGAGAGAAATGAACTGTATGTTTACCCTCTAAAATTGTAAAGCTCTGGCTGCGAATATTTTTGGCGCTATAGAAATGAAGAATATTACAAGCTTCTAATTGACAAACCGAACCACCTCCCACTCCCAAGAAATGACTAATTGAGTGGAGTTTTGGTTATTTAAATATTATACCCACTATTGGGTATATATGTGGTATATCTGCTTTGCCTTCTTGTAGGTGATTCCACATACAATACTCCAATTATGTGATGTTAGTGTGTGTGTGTGGTGTGTGGTGGGTGAGTGTGTGTTTTTGATTTTATGTGTGTCCGATAGGCCAATTGTTGCGTCAATTTATGGACTGTTCTTGGGCAGTTTTTGACACTGATTCTGGGGTGTTTATCTCCATGGCGCATAGTTTGAGCCAAAACTTGAGTGAGGTTGTGCCCCTTAAATAAATATATTTTGTACGCAATGTTACGCCTCATAAATTTTTATATAAAAACATAATTCCAATAAAAATATAAATAATATATAAATAAAACAAAAGGTCTCACAAAATAAAAAATGGGCACCTCACCCCATTTATTTTCCCAATATTGATGCACAAACACTTGTCCAAGGTAGATCACACCCAGAAATCATTGATCGGCAAACCTGCCACAAGAACCAGTCCATAAATTGCCCACAATTGCCTACTACACAAAAAAAACAAAAAAAAAAAGTTTTGTTTTTGGTAGCCCCTACTCACAAGTCAACACCTTTAAAAAAAAAAAAATAAATAAAATTTTTTTATGGGATAATCCTTATTTTTTTTTTTTTTTCTAACAAATGTTTTGATTTGTATTGAGTTCCACTGCAGATGGTTGTATACTACTCTGCAGTGGCCAATCTAACCCTCGCTGCCCTGCTGTAAATATATGGCTCATGTCAGTTTTGTGCGTGTGGGTTTTATTTTAGGTAGTGGTGGCATCCTTGGGTTATTTAGACAGAATTTTTGTTCTGTATATTAAGACTAAAAAAAAAAACTACACTTCCCGTGCACAACCATAGACCTTAGCGATTGAACAATTTTTTTTGTAAGTAGTCCTGGCTGAAAGTCTACAAAGGCATCTACCTTAACTCTTGGTTATAATATGACGTTCTCCAATGTCCTCTCGATACAAGGATAAAAAACCCCAACACACATGGCCCAGGTGTAGCTCAACAGTCTAACAGTATGACCTGGTTGCCCTTGAGCTCTAATTAATTAGGGCAGTAATAACACCATCTTCCATGTTGGACCCGTATTTGCTAACTTGGGCCAGCCTTCCTTTTGCGTCCCACGCTTACCTGAGCACCTGCTCGGTTTTAGATGTGGGTTTCTGACACATCTTTTCAGGCTTCCACTTCCGTTCCAGCTTGTCATAGGTTCCTTCTCCACCATGCTTCAGAGCTTCTGCTTCCTGTTCAGGCTGGGAGGTGGTCAACAACTTTAGGCTCTCGACTTTTTTGGTCTTTGTGATGGATGGCGTTTACACAGCAGAGACAGTTGACCTTCCACACTACCTATCTAAAGCAATAAAAGGGTTTAAAGCTTGTTAAGAAACCTAATCGAGCTCCTGTGGCCGCTAAGATGCAGCATATGGTTTACTCAACCTAACCCGACCACACTCCAGCAGAATAGTGATTGTATGTAACCTAGGGAAGCTTGGGAACATGAGCATGAGATAAGAACTGCTCTAGTTTTGGAATGAAGCAAAATCAGAGCAGCAATGTATTTGGTGGTAGTTTACTTACCTTTGCCTACATGTCTAATTCTGATCCAGGAAATGTGATGCCTCCATTATTAAGAAGTAACACTTGTGAAATCTCGCAAAAAATTTCCTTCTTGTAAGAAGGCCTAAAAACCAACTATTCCCTGCTGTGGAAAATTCTTTGTGGGATTTAACTCTCCTTTCTCAATATCTATTTTTAATGTGTTCCAGCAAAACCCCCCTAAAGATTTTACACTGTTACAGAGCAGCCGCATCCCATAAGGAGCTCGTTGACACTATGTAGTAGATGTGTTCTTATGTTGCATATGCGCACAATGGCGAGGCAAATAGAGCCGACTCTCCTATCGCGTCCCGACTGTGGCTGGTCTATATTGTGCACGGTGCAGAACCGGATCAGTGCTCACTCCGGGGTATGCACCGCTGCACATAGCAGCCAGAAAGTAGAGGGCCAGTGTGCAGCGTGCCTATCTTGAGCCTGCGATTTCCGCTGTTTAGTGTATCCTCCCTTCACCAATTCAGTATCACGATACATTATGGATACGAGCCAGTGGTGAGGACTATTCTCAAATACATTGCTGTTCTACTTTTGCTTCCTTTAAGAGTAAGAACAGTTCTTAGTTCATGTTTGTGTACATAAGCTTTCCTAGGTTACTGACCATCTTCTCACTGCCTCAAGAATTGTGGCAGTGGCGATTGGTGATGTCCAACTCTACATACCCCTGACTGTGTCTTATCAGCCACAACACGAGCTTGTAATACCAACCAAATTTAACTAGTATATATTAGATGTTTGATGTGGTCCTTGGTCAATCCTAGTTTTATTATACAATCTTTTCCACTGCTTAACCATAGATGAGCCGATCAGTTACTGCTTGAGGAACCAACCACAGCCTTTGACCAGGAAGTGTGGAGGCCGAAGCTGTAGAACAGGCCGCAAAACGCTGAACAGGCAAGTGGTAAGCCCTGGAAGCTGTAGAACAGGGCCGCAAGTCCAGCCTGATACATGAAGTGGGAGGCCCCGGAAAGCTGTAGAACCCGCCCTCAGCCATGAAGACCATGAAGTGGGAGGCCGGTAAGCAGTAGAAACCGGTGCACCGTCATCCTGACCAGGAATGGAAGGAAGAAGCGCTCCATACATGTGGGTGAAGCAGCCGCAGGCGGCACCCCTCACCCCACCCCCCCGGCGAGTTTTCACTGACTATGTGCAAGCCGCACAGGTCAGTCAGGGAGGGAGGCATTACAGGGATCGCTCCCCCTCCCCACCACTCCCCATCAACCCAGAATTTACAGCGCCGTACGCAACGACACGTACAATGACAACCTGACAGTGTCGCAGGGGTATGTGACCATGTCCCCGCGGCCCCCCGGCCTGCGGACACTCCCCTTGCTAACGCTTGAGAACACTACTCAGGTGTCGGAGGGTCCCGGGAGATGTCCGGAGCTCTGCGTAGGAGGCCCTGGTTAGAGTAAAGTGGCTTTTATTTATTTTTATTAGTTAAGAGGGGGGGGCGCTGCCCTCCTACAATCTCCTGCTTTTTTTTTTTTTTCTTTCAATTTCCAACAGTTGGATGTACATTGCTGTAAACTGCCCCGCCGTTACCCCCCCCTGACCCAGGAAGTGGGAGCCTGAAGCTGTAGACCGCACCACCCTATCCAGAAGTGGAAGCTCCAAGAAGCTGTAGAAACCCGCCAGCCCGCACAGATCCTGACCAGAAGCTGGAGCTGGAAGCTCGTAGAACATCCACAGCCCTGAAACAGGAATTGTGGAAAGCCTGAAAGCTGTATAACCCGCCTGCATCCTTAACACGAAGTGTGAAAAAGCCTGAAAGCTGTAGAACCCCCCCCCCGCCTGCACCTGAACAGGAAGTGGAATGCCTGAGCTGTTAGAAACCCGCCTGCAGCCTGAACAGGATAATGTTGGGAGCTCTTGGAAGCTGGTTAGAAACCTCCCGCAAGCCTGACCCAGCGAGGTGCACCTGACAAGCTGTAGAAACCGAGTCCGCAGCCTGTTACAGGAAGTGGGCCGAAGCTGTAGAAAACCCCCGCCTGCGCAAGCCTTACCTATAGAAGTTGTGCGGCCTGAGAGGCTTTAGAAACTCCTAAAAAAGACACCCCCATCCCATGCAGAGGCCTGACCATGAAAGGTGGGAGCCTTGAAGCTGTGTATCCACCGCATCCTGGTACAGGAAGTGTGAAAGCTGGGCTTGTCGCTTCCCCCCACACCTCAAAAACCCGCATACTTAAAACCTTTGGAACCCAGTAACTGAGGAGGGAAACGTGAGCATCTATGATATAAATGTTGCGAGGTTCCCCATTGCCTCCTGTGCTGCTGCCTGTCCTGAATACAAGCATCTCCTATAATGAGGCGAAAACGAATTTTACCACCTCCTACCCGTAAGAGTTAGGTCCTTTTTTTTTTTTTTCTTATTGTCTTTGTTGTATGTTTTGGGCCCCTTAAATTGAATTGTTTTAGCGCTTTATTTTTCCGCATAGTTTTCTTAATTTCTGATTTTGTCTTTATTTTCTTTATCTGTCTGGCACGGCCGAGGATCACATGTTCCAATGTGGAAAACGTCCAGTAGGTGATTGTGATTTCCTGCTCTTTGTCTCTTTCTTCTCTTCCAATCGCTGTGTGCATCTGTGGTTTTCAAAAAGTCTATTGTTTAGGGGGTAGGGTGCCCCTATGACGGGGCTGTAAGCTATCACTATAAATCCAATGATGCCATCTCCGGTTCCAGGTATAGGAGCAATAGGAAGAAATCTAATATTCCGTAACATGAAGCTGCTGGTGCTCTTTAGCACCTATTTTATAAATTTGTTTTTTTTTAGGTTAGAGTATGAAGCCAATAATAATACTGACACCCAGAACCGGCCTGACCTTAGGGCCGGTTACTTTAATGTTGTTCAGTAATTTGAGTCTAGTTTGGCGCCCGGGACCTTCACCCGGGCTGGGTGCTCGGGTAGGTAATGATCCTAGACGGCATCCATTCTCCGCTCCAAGTTGCAATCTTTTACCCATATCTACCCGCTGAGCCAGCTGGGTCGGCCTATTGAGCGCCTCCGGGCCTGGCGTCTTACTGCCGTGTGTGATGGGAGACGCCTACGAGAACTTTGTGTTCTTCAATACAAGTGATTGCACCCCCTAGTAGTCAACTACCCCCTCAACTAAAAATGTGTCTTTTACATAAAGAGTGAGGGATAAATTATTTCTTTGCATGTGTTATATAGTAGAATCGATAACGATTTTTGTTAATCAATTTGTTTTAAAGAAGATTTTATAGCCTAGAATTTCTTGCTTTATAGGCCTATTTACACATAACGGTTTTATTTATTGGTGCGTATTTTACGCCCGTCAAATACGTCCACGAAAATACGCCGTAAAATATTGAATAATTTAGTATTAGTAATTAGATGCCAATGTAAAAATACTCCTACATCATGGTTCACACAAGTTCCTATTATGCAGGCGTAAATACGATCCGTAAAGTCCCCTGTCCATTATTGGAGTGTGGTATCTTTGCTATATATATCCCTATAAAGAATGCGGGAAATGTATTTGCGGCGACATAGTCCTCCACATCTTATGTGACCATGTATTTTGGGAACGTATTTGTGGTCTAAAATACTTTAAGGTCTAAAACCGGCCCCGATAATAAGGTGGGGCCGTTATTTAGACATAGCCCTTAGGGCCTTCTTGTTTCCAAAATGTTACCCCAAAAATATAGACTTAACAGTAATTTTACTGGGCCTGTGTCCCTGCACGAGTCCAATCTATTCAAGATGTATCCTGTACAGTGACCACTATAGCCACTGAAATGCCCCAAACAGTGGTTTTGTATGTTTCTTTTCCCAAACTCAAAAACCTGGCCTAATCTGATCAAGGAGTCTCATGTATCCCCAAATGGTGGAAAACCTACAATTTCAGCCTCGAAATAAACACAACATAAAACGAGCTCACAGACTCCTGTTCAAAGGGCAAAATACCAAGAAGTTGGTCCTCAGAATCTGACGCCTGCAATAAAAGGCCAAATTACCCAAAAATCCAAATTTTAATTGCGTAGCACAAATTTGGTGGCCTCGAGAAATTTTTATTTATAACCACTAAAAATGAACCAAAGATAATGAATGCCCAAATCTTCCTGAGCTGCGAATAATAAAACTGTTTCCTTAAACCACCACAGATCCTAATACTATCGCCCAAAACTCTGTGGGATGTGAGAGGAGGGATTTGCATTGGTCTTGGTTTCCCAGTAAATTATGTTCAGCGTTAAATGTTACCATGAACCCTTTCCCACTGCTGGGATGTCCCTTTGTGTCGTGTTGGGGTTATGTTTTGCCTTTGTTGTGTGTTCTTTATAATTAAATTTTTTTTCCACATCTTTCTAAGAGGCGTTATTGTATTTTCACCCCTTCTTAGATGTCTGAGGGCTTAGTTTCTATAAGACAGATGTACACTTATTGGAACCGAATTGACGCCAGACGTTAAAATGTAATGGGAAACCGCCACCACCACACTCTAGCCAAAATACTCTAATTTGTAAAATCCATATTTGCGTTTTGGGGTTGGAGTCCACTAGGTGAATAACTTGCCACTGCTACAGACTATTACAGCAGGTTTAGAATAATAAGAATTATGTTTATTATTATTATCATTATTTTATTATATTATTATTATGTTATATTAATTATATAAATTTAAACTATCCCCCTTAAAAACCAAATTAATCTGTAATAAAAATCCGTCTTAATGATTTTCAGCAAACCATTTTCATTGTCACCAGAGTATATTCCTCAAATTTTATCCATAACGGTGGGTGTTCAACACCACATGGGGTCTTTTTGGATATGAATTCATGATAGAGGGTCTCTTCTGTATGGTAAGCTGAAGGTTTTTTTTTTTTTTTTTTTTTTTAATCTTTTTTGTACAGTTTATACCTGCAGCTTCTTGATCCTGATTTCGGTTTATTTAGTTATTTGTCAAATGCTCCCAAAAATGGCCTATTTTAGTTTTCCGTGTATAGTGTTAACTTAAGTTAAAAAAGATCTTATTGTCATTTTTTTTTTCTTTTTTTATATTTTGTTTTTTTTTTTTTTTTAGTTCCTCCCCCCTTCCCCTTAGGGTACTTGACACCAGAGGGTGCAATGGCTTGTAAACCTCTTGTGAGTAGTAATATAATGCAGAAATAGTGTACAAAAACCAGTCTTCCAATGATTCTGGTCCAATATAAACCCGGGCGTGGTAAGAGGTATCCTGTTCCACACAGTGGAAAGAAAACATGTACTGCCTACAATGTACTCTCGTCGGTGAATGGATCATATTCCCACAGTCACCGACAACCTCCCGCCTGGGCAATCCATAGGAATATTTAATACCTTCCTTTTGCGCTCCAGGTACTTACCACCCTTCCTGCATCTCGTGCAGGCTCCCTCTCCCTTGTGAAGATGGCGGCGTACAGTAAATTGAGTCATAGATAAGTATTGGAAATAATATCACTTCAATGGGCTAAAATCCATCTGTTCTAAATTTAAGTAACTGAATTGATACAGTCAATAGACATTCTTGAATCTAAAGTCGAATAGGAAAATACATATACATTGCCATTGGGACCTTTGGTCTATTTAGACAGCACGTATGTTTTTCTATATTGAAACAGCTGAAGAAACGTGAAAACTCGTTTTAAACAATAAAGAAAAGGGTAATCTCATCAAAGTAGTAAACAATATTTTAATATCAATATCCATCTATTATTGTGTTGAAAATGGAGTGCCATCAAGAGGGAAAAGTAAGACTAACATAACACATTATTTTTAAAAAGAGAAATGCACATGACGAACGAGTAGAATAATTAAAATGGTTGATGAAACTGAACATTAACCATGGGATGCGATGTGTTAATGTAAGCATACAAGTAAGTCTTAAAAGGGTTGTCTCACTATGGAATAGTCATAGGTTGAAAAATGTGGGACCAAAAATCTAAGGTATGAACGCTCCTTGGTTACTAATGCAAAGATTGCTCAGACGGTTTTAGATAACGGTGCTCTGGTTTACAAGTGCCTTGAGCAAAGCAACTATGTTTGTTTTACTACTGGTCAGGCGTGAAGCTTCTGTCCCTGGACCCCAGGATCGTGCAACCATGCAAAAGGAAAATCAGTTTAAAAGAGAGGAGGTTGCATGATGTGTGTATTGTATGACCAAGGATGAGAAGCCTGAGGAGGAACATGCTGCAAGGGTGTTGCTTGTTGTGTATTTAACTTCCTCTTTCACTGCTACTGCATCTTCCTCCTTGCCATTCCAATCACCCATCCCTAGTCCCCTCTCTCTTCACTGGCTGCCTTTCCTTTCGCATGTGGCATCGACCTTTAGGGGGGAGGGCGGACAGAATTTCTATCCCCTGACCCATTAAACAAACATCGTTGCTAAGCATACATTAAACCCAGCCACGATCCTCTAAAACCGTAGCACTTTGGCCAATAGTGAACCTAAGGACGCTAACATTCCTTAGATTTTTTGGTCCCCACATTTCTCAACTATGAATCTTCGTAGTGAGAACAACTCCCTTTAAGGCAGAACTTTATATTGAAGCTATGTTTGTGAGAACGGCAGGAGATAACACGGCAGACACATTTGCAACATCCTGGCGGCACTTGTATTAAAATTGTATTTAAAAGGGTTTTTAGCCATGGATAGTAAAATTTGACATGGGAAGCTTGCATATAAAATCAGTAAAACATTTCACCATTCATCTTATTAAAAATTCTGCACATCTGCACCGTATATTATTTTCTTCCCGTATTAGCTGACTCGCCGTTAGTGAAATCCATTTTTTACGACATGTCTACTCCTCCAGTGGGATTTACGAACCAGGGCTGATAGCTTCTTAGAGTCCCCAGTGGGGGCTGGTCCTTCCACAAGCTTCAGTGGTGTCCCAACATCCAACACAGCTCTCTCCTCTCAGGCAGACTACTGAGTGTTAAATTAAACCCCAAATGTGGTTTAATGGTGCGGTCAATCGACTCTCGTGCCTCTGTGCTCCGTAGTAAAATTAGTCAAATAAATAAATAAAAAAGAAACCGTCAAATGGAGGACGTGCACTGCGATAATAGAGAAAGAAAAAAACACAGGTTTGGTTTCCTGCAGGGAATTTTAACCAAGACCCTTGTGCTGTGAGGTAAAAGCTTTACTCTTCTGATCTAACTAACTACAGTCGCTAAGCTTTGTACATAAACAGACCTTTCTTCTTATGGACCTAACAAGAGATTGAAAGCCTGGTGATGTTCATCCTGCACCGGGGTCACCTGATTTTTGCAATTCAAAAACACAAAAACTCACAAGCCCCTTGGTGTGAGCACACAGCCTGAAAGTGGCAGGATATACAGGATGTAGGAAATGGAGATGTTGGCAAAACCCCTTTATTTGGTTTTATATTTTTCTGTTTTTTTGCGCAGTGTTGGAAGTAGATTAAGTTAGCATTAGTAGCACGAGAACGCGTCTTTCCTTTATGTGCAATTAAATAACAGATTGCTTAATTACCAACCTATAACCACCCTGTGGAGTCCAGGCGGTCTGGTATGCTTCCCCGTAAAAGTTGCGCGGTCTTTACGCTGAACAAAGCCTATCGATCGTTCAGAGCAGTGCAAGATCGAGCAAATAATATTCTATACCAACCACACTGGGTTAGAGGAATAACCAAACAGTTTTACTCTGTCACCTCAAAATTAACAAAAAGCGTACTAACCGTAAGCACTGTTTGGGTTACGATACATCAAACCTATTAACGGCAGCCTATCACAGGCTTCTACTTCCTGCCTTGTCTGTTTTTGGCTTAAGTCTCCGGCTTCCTGCTTTGGCTGTGGGTGGTTCTACAGCTTCCGGCGCTCATTTCCAGTTCCGGTTGAGGGCGGTTCTACAGCAGTGACTGACATTCCAGCTGAGCTTGTTAGAGGGCTGTTGGGTCTAAGCAGTAGTAAGCTCCTGTGCTGATAAGACGCAGCAGGGAGTGACATTGCCATCCCAGCCACTGCTAGAGCAGATAAATGGTCAGTAACCGAGGGCAACTTGTTTAAAGAAGTAGGAGATGAGAATGTATGTAACTGTGAAAGGCGGCGAAATCAGACCAGCAATGTATTTGGTAACAGTTTTTAGTGACATTTACCTCCATGTCAAAAGGGGCATTTCCATTGCATTGATTGGCTTTAAAGTAACTGGTGAAACTCCTACAAGTCATGTATAAATCTAATCTAACTTTCCAACTGAATTACTTTAGGGCAACCCTCGTGCTTTATACCTTTCTGCTTTTTATCCTGAAATATTCCTGTGGTTCCAGGAGTCCATCACTCAAAGAGCTGGAAGCTGCAATCTATTATGTGGGTCACTGAGCGCATGCGCAGTGTAGAGCACGTCTCTAGCGCTCCCACTCTGGTGTCTATTGTGTACTGTGCAGAACCGGATTAGTGCGCACTCCGGGGCATGCGCCCTTCCACATTGTTGCCAGAATTGGGCCAGCGCGTGGTGGACCGTGTGAAGCTGCGCATGCGCTGTTAATCCCATACACAATGGGTGAATTAAGAACACCTGATATATTATGGATGAGAGCAAGGGGAGAGGGCTAGTCCTGAATACATTGCTGTTTTAATTGTGCTTTTTCTCAGTTAGATCAGTTGTTATCTTCTGCTTGTGTACACAAGCTTTCCTAGTTATCAACCACCTCTCTGCTCGAGAAGTGGCTGGAATGGTGATGTTGTTCCCTGATGTGTCTTATCAGCCGCAACGGAGGTGGTTTTGTTTTGCTGACAAATATTAATGGTTTGAGCTCTGTCGCTTTGCCTTATGGTTTAGACCCTTCTATTAAGTGTCCCGCTAACAGTCTCTTACATTTCAACTGCTGTTCCCCAACAGTCGCTGCTATAGACCTACCCACAGCTTAACGAGGAAGTGTGAGCCTGAACCTGGCTGTGGCTGTCTAAAAGAGCATGGTGAGCCAACCGATGTAAGAATCCCCAGTACCTGAGCAAGCAAACCTGATCCATCGGGATAGAAAAACTGGTTAGAGGTCGTCCCGAGCGTCTCCTAAACTGAACCGGACAGGATTTTCCACAGGTCGGATCCAGAGGTCTGAGCTGTAACTTTATTGGGAGTAACTTTTTTAATTTTTAGTTCCACCCAACCCATGTCAAATCCGGCATTAGTCTAACTTGCTAATTGTTATGTTTTATTTCCTTTTTGGTCTGGTGCAGCCAAGGACTCCTTGTTCCAATGCGGAAACAGTCACCAAATGGGTAAGTTGCTGCGGAGTAGATATTGTTTTGATCTTCAACTGCCTGTTGTGCCGCGGTGTCGGCTGTGTTTGCTCCTCATGTGAGATCCTTGACGAATCTAAGATCCATCAACAGGAAGATGCTGTTGCTTTGTCGCTCATTTTATCATTGACTATCAAAGGGGTTGTCTGCTACAAGATCGTGCTTGTTCGTTAAATTTGGGAGAAATAAGTCATTTGCAATCTATTTCCTTCCCAGGCCCTACCATTTAGTACCCCCTCTTATATGGGCTGCATAGCCCCTGGGGTTTGCTATAGTACAGACCTCTTTCTCTCTCTGATAGGGCCGCATGGTAAAATATAGCTACAGACCTGTTGGGGTTTTCCTGATCGGCTGCCAGCGCTGGTGTATAAACTCAGACCCGTTTGACTTCCTGATTTGGCGGCAGTGTGGTTTCTATAGCTACAACTGTACAAACTCTTTGATTGGCAGCCAGCACTGGGTTTTAAGTACGATGTGGATCTTCCCCCTTGGCTGCCGCCTGGTTGCTATAGCTCAGACCCCTTTATCTTCCCGACAGGCTGCCCGCCTGGTTTTCTATCCTTCAACCTGTTTGATCTTCCCGAAGGGCCCGGAGGGAGATAGCTACAGACCCGTTCAAACTCTCCCGATGGTGTTGTGCTGGTCGCATAGCTACAGACCTGACTTCTACTGCGCTATGGAAGCCAGTAAACAGCCCCCCGAAATCAAAGTGATTTATATCAGTCCTGTTTTTGGTTTTAAGTCATTAACCCCTTGAAAAAGAACCGTCACAAGTTTTTTTCCCCCCTTGTGAAAACGGCCAAGGGCCCCTGTCAGACCTGCGTTTCCCGCGCTGTGTCCCTTTTCTGTAAGGCTGAGGGCAGCACAAACCAGTGTCGACCCCTTTTTTTCCGCGCTTGTCCCATAAACCCGTAAGATGCTGGGGTTTTTTTGGGATGTAAAGGCAAATCTGCAGTTTTCAGCCAAAAAGACCCCTTAAAAGAGCCCGGTTTATTCAAACCCCCCCCCCCAAACCTCAACAGAGAATCCGTTTAAACTTAAAAAAGGTGCCCCCAAGTGAATAACTGCCCAGATGGGCGGGTTTTAGCCTTTGGGGGGTGGAGGAAAAACCCCCCCTTCCAAAATAAGTTTTTAAGGGGAAAATTGCTTTTAAAACCCTACAAGGCATTTCCAAAGAAAAAGGGGACATTGCTGGAAAACAGGGGGTTTGGGACCTATTGTATTTATCCTAAAGCATTTTACAAAAAATAAGGGCCAGTGCCTGGAAGCAAGCATGTTGCACCCTGAGTTTTGTGCTGCCCCAAAACCCAAATTTAACAAAATTAAAGGGTACAGTGCTGGAAACGAAGGTTTTGACACGGCTTGTGCTGCCCTCAGTTTTCTTACTAAATTAAGGGACCCCCGCGTGGGGAAACACCCGGGTCTGCACTGGCTTGTGTGTCCTCGGGCATCTTAAAGAAAAAAGGGGGCACAGCGCGGGAAACAGTAGTTTTGGCCCCCCAGGGTTTGTGCTGCCCCCCGATCTTACAAAAATGGGGGACACGGGCCCCGGGGAAACACCCGGTCTGCCCCACTGGCTTTGTGCTGCCCTTTTAGCACTTACAGAAAAAGGGACAAAGCGTGGAAAACAGCTTTCTGACATGGCTTGTGCGGTTCAGCATTTTTAAAAGGGGAAAAAAGGGAAACCAGCGCTGGAAACAGAAAGGTCGGACATTTCCTTGTTGTGTCCTCAGCTCTTACAAAAAAAGGGAACAGTGCTGGAAACAGCTTTGCTGAACTGGGCTTTGGCTGTCCTCACTTCTTACAGAAAAAGGGGAAACAGCGCGGGAAACGCATGTCTGCCCTTGGCTTGTGCTGTCCCCAGCATCTTACAAAAAAGGGGAACACAGCGCTGGAAAAAGATTTTCTGACACTGGCTTGTGCTCCTCAGCATCTTACCAGAAAAAAGGGGACACAGGTGGAAACAGAAAGGTTTCGGGAAACTAGCTTTTTCTGTCCTCCATTTTCCCAGAAAAAGGGGAAACAGTGCTGGAAACAGCGGGTCGAAAACCAAGCTTGTGTTTGCCCTCAGCATCTTCCAGAAAAAGGGACCCCGGGCCCGGGGAACAGAAAGGGTTTTGACACTGGCTTGTGCGGGCCCCTCCTTTATCAACAGAATAAGGGACAAAAAAGCGCGGGGAACCCAGCAGGTCTGACACTGGCTTTTTGCTGCCTTCAGCAAAGGGGAAAAAACTGTGAAAAGGTTCCCCTTTTTAAGTCCATGTTTGTTGAATCTGACACACAAAAAATTAAATAGCCCCGTTGTTTGGGCCAGTACTACCCATCTGCCCGCAAAAAAGGCGGCCCCTTTAAACCCGGCGGGTCCCCTGGTAGCTGATTGCGGCCCGGCCCCTTTCATTTTAATGAGACCTTTTTCCCTTCAACCCGATGCTCGGGGGGGCCCCCGGGGGGGGGTTTTTTTTTCCCTTTTTTTTCCCCGGGAAAGGGTTTTGGGGGGGGGGAAAAAAAATTTTAAAAAATTTAAAAAAAAAAAAGGGGAAAAAAAAAAAAGGCCCCAAAACCCTTTTTTCCCTTTTTTTTTTTTTTTCCCCCAAAAAAAAAAAATTTTTTTTTTTTTTTTTTTTCTTTTGGGGGGGGGGGAAAAAAAAAAAAAAAAAAATTTTGGGGGGGAAAAAAAAAAAACCCCCAAAATTTTTTTTCCGTGGGAAAAAAAAATTTTTTTTTTTTTAAAAAAAAAAAAAAAATTTTTTTTTTTTTTTTGGGGAAAAAAAAAAAAAAAAAATTTTTTTTTTTGGTTTTTAAAAAAATAATTTTTTTGGGGGGGGTTTTTTTTTAAAAAAAAATTTTCGGAAAAAGGGGGTTTTTTTTTTTTTTTAAAAAGGGGGGCCCCCCCTTTTTTTTTAAATTTTTTTTTAAAAGGGAAAAGGGAAAAAATTTCCCCCGGGGGGGAAAAAAAAAACCCAAAAGGGGGGGGGAAAAAAAAAAAAAAAACCCCCTTTAAAAAAGGGGGGGCCCCGGGCCCGGGGGGGGAAAAAAAGTTTTATTAAAAAAAAGGGGGGGCCCCCCCCCCCCAAAAACCCTTTTGGGGAAAAAAGGGAAAAAAACCCCCCAAAAATTTTTTAACCCCCGGGGGTTTTGGGTTTTTTTTTAAGGGGGGTTTTTTTTTTTTTGGGGGGGCCCCGGGTTCCGGGGGTTTTTTAAAAAAAAAACCCCCCCCAAAAATTCCCCCCCAAAACCCCCCCCCCAAAAAAAATCCTTTTTTTTAAAAAAAAAAAAACCCCGGGGCCCCAGGGGTTTTTTTTTTCCCCCTTTTTTTAAAAAGGGGGGGGTTTTAAAGGGGAAAAAACCCCCGGGGAAAAAAAAAAGGGGAAAACCCCCCGGGGGGGCCCCCCCCAAAAAAAAAAGAAACCCAAAAATTTTTTTTTCTTTTGGGGTATTGGGAAAATTTTTTGGGGGGGGGGAAAAAAAAAAAAAAGGGGGCCCCCCCCCTTTTTTTTAAAAAAATTTCCCCTTTTCCCCCCCCCCCCCGGGGGGGCCTTGGGAAATTTTTGGGTTTTTTTGGGGGGGGTGGGTTTTTAAAATGGGAAAAACCCCCCCCTTTCCGGGGGGGTTTTTTTAACGCCCCCCCAAACTGGGGGGTTTTTTAAAAAAAAAAAAAAAAAAATTTTTAATTTAAAAAAAATTTTTTTTTTTTAAAAAATTTTAAATTTTAAAAATTTTTTAATTTTTTTTTTTTTTTAAAAAGGGCCCCCTTTTAAATTTTTTGGAAAAAAAACCCAAAAACCCCTTTCCGGGGGGGGGTTTTTAACTTTTTTTTGGGGCCCCTTTTTTTTTAAAAAAACCCCCTTTTTTTTTTCCCCAAAAAACCCTTTTTTTCCCCCAAAAAAAATTTTTTTAAAAAAAAAATTGGGTTTTTTAAAAAAAAAAGGGGGGAAAAAAAAACCCCCCCCCCTTTCCCCCCGGGGGTTTTTTTAAAAAGGGGGGAAAAAAAAAGGGAAATAAACCCCCCAAAAAAAAGGGGGGGAAAAACCCCCCCCCCCCCCAAAATGACCCTTTTGGGGCCTTCCCCCCCCGGGGCCCAAAAGGGCCCCCCAAAAATGGAAACCCTTTTTAAAAACCCCCCTTTTTTTGGGGGCCCTTTTAAAAAAAAATTTTGGGGCCCCCCAAAAGGGTTTTTTAAAAACAACCCAAAAAAAAATTTTTAGGGGGGAAAAAAAAAATTTTTTTAATTTGGTTTTTAAAAATTTTTTTAAATTTAAAATTTTTAAAAAAAAATTTTTTTTTTTTTCTTTTTTTTTTTGGGTTTTTTAAACCCTTTTAAAATTTTTTTTAAAAAAAAAAGGGAAAACCCAGTTTTCCCCTTTTTCCCCAAAAAACCTTTTTTGGGGCCGCGAAAAACCCCCCAAAAAAACCCCCAAAAAAAAAAACACCCCCCCCCCCCCCTTTGGGGGTTTTTTTCCCCCCACATGGGTTTTTTTAAAAAAAATTTTTTTAAAAAAAAAAAAAAAAAAAAAAAAAATTTAAAAAAAATTAAAAAAAAAAAAAAATTTTTTTTTTAAAAAAAAAATTTTTTTTTTTGGAAATTTTTTTCCCCCAAAAAAAAAAAAAAAATTTTTTTCCCCCCCCCCCCCCAAAAAACCCCCAAAACCCCCCAAAACCCCCCCGGAAAAAAAGGGGAAAACAACTTTTTTTAAAAAAATAAGGTCCCAAAAGGGGGTTTTTGGGCCCCCTTTTTTTAAAAAGCCAAAAAATTTTTTCTTTAAAAAAAAACCCCCAAAAAGGGGAAAAAGGGGGCCCCCGGGAAAAAAAAGGGGGGAAAAATTTTTTTTTTTAAAAAAAACCCCCCCCCAATGGGGTTTTGGGTTTTTTTTTTTTTAAAGGGGGTTTCCCCCCCCTTTTTCAGGGTTTTTTTGGGAAAAAAAACCCCAAAAAAAAAACCCCCCCGGGGGGGGAAAAAGGGGGTTCCGGGGGCTTTTCCCCAACCCCTTTTTTTTTGGGAAAAATTTTGGGGGAAAAAATTTTCCCCAAAAAAACACCCCCCAAACCCCTTTTTTCCCCCAAAAAAAAAACCCCCCCCCCCCAAAAAAAAAAAACCCCCCGGGGTTTTTTTAAAAAAAGGGGGGTTTTCCCCGGGGGGGCCCCCCCCCAAAAAAAACAAAAAAAACCCCCCCCCAAAAAACCCCCCTTTTTTTTTTAAAAAATGGGGAAAAGAAAAAGGCCCCCCCCCAAGGGGAAAAATTTTAAAAAACCCCAATTTTTTCCCCCCCCAAAAAAGGGGGGTTTTTTTCCCCCGGCGAAAAAAAAAAAATTTTTTTTTTGGGGGGGCCTCCCCCAAAAAAAAAAATTTTTGGGAAATTTTTTTAAAAACCCCCCCCCCCCGGGGGGGTTTTTAAAAAAAAAAACCCCCCCCCAAAATTTTTTAAAAAAAATTTTTTTTTTAAAAAAAAAACCCCCAAAAAAAAGGGGGGGGGAATTTTGGTTTTTTTCCCCCCTTTTTCCTTTTTTTTTTTTTTTTCCCCCCCCCCCTTTTTTTTTTTTTTTTGGGGGGGAAAAAAAAAAAAAAAACCCCTTTTAAAAAAAAAAAAAAAAATTTTAAAAAACCAAATTTTTTTTTCAAAAAGGCTTTTTAGTCCTCGGGGCTGTCGCTCCTTTATCCCATGATGCAGCTCCACTTAGAGGAATGAGGGAAATCCCCCGAATCTAAGATCCGTGACCAGGAAGCTGCTGTTGCTCTTTTGCACATTTTGATTTGTGACTGTTGAAGCTAATAAGGATGAGCCGCGACCTTTTGGATGGTTGGGAGTCTCGTCGGCCGCTGTGGCTGCTGGTTGCTAATTTCAGCCACCACGGAACCCTCGATGCAATCCCGACCGTTCAACCACTTAGATGCTGCAGTAACCAAACCCGCGGCATCTGACTGTATGGAAAACATGGCCGCCGTCTGTTGGCTTCTCCAGTGGTGGCCACAGCGGGGGGTTCTGAGGCTCCAGGCTGCCCTCCTAGCAGTCTTGTCCAATAAGGCAGCGTGTGATAGTGCAGGTAGATCTGAATGCTGTTGCAATGGTTTCTAAGTGATTGCTCTGCGTCGTCATCAAGTCCCCCTAGGTCACCATGTATGATTCTTGTTTTTTAAATGTTCTCAAAGTGTCTAATTATCCTTTATCCAAATGTAACTCCAACAAAAAGTTCTACATAATAGTTATGTTCTTGTCTGCATAAGTCAGATGTATTAAAATATCCCATTTTCCCCATATGGTGATCAGCATTGTCCCAAAAGAAATCCAATACCATCAGTGAAGTGTTTGTATATTTTGTAAAAAACCAACTAGCAAAGTGATCAGAGTCGTGTTTCTCCTAGAATGGCCCTCACGAAATGGAATTTGGTTGTAAATTCGAATGTCCAAACGTAAAAAATGCGGCTTCACTCAGGTCTGAAGATGTGGGAGGGGGATTTTCTGTTTTGCAGCATCACATTCGTTCTTTTTGTCTCTTTTGCGCTCTCACATTTTCTTGTTCTCTCCTGTTGGCCGAATAAGTAAAATGTTACTGATCCCAAACAGTGAGCTCCATAAACCCGGCTCCCGTGTACTAACACAATAGCAGGGTGCAATAGAAACAATGAGTTTGCGTTTGCATCCTATTTCTGGTTTCCCAGTAAATTTCTGCCTGCCATTACTGGTCCTATTAATCCCTTTTATGTGGCAGGGCCTTTATGTTTTGTATTTGTTTTTTTTTTTTTTTTTTTTTTAATTTTTTTTTGTTTTCCCCCTGTTTCCTGAGTTCTCTTTCATTGATGTTTTTTTTTTTTTTTTTTTTTTGTAGCATTTGTAGTGTTTCCATCTTTTTTCTGGTTTATAAGGGGGGTGTGTGTGTTTTTGTGTGTGTGTTTTTGGTGTGTTTTTTGTGTGTGTGTGTGTTTTTGGGGTGTTTTTTGGCCTGAAAATGTTTCCTTTTTTGTGTAGCACTTTTTCTTTGGTAATTTGGCACGCACAGTCTAACTTCCAAGGAAATCCCCCATAAATTAAGCCACAACTGTAATGTTTTAGTGATGGAGGGGAAAGTTGAAAGAGGGTCCAAAGTGTGGATGAGTGTAAGGACTTGTTCACATGGCGTTTTCACTCCGTGTTCCGGGCACTTTTGGGATGCGTCTTGGGGTCCGCTGTGTCCGTCCCCAAGACGGATCTACCCAAATTTCCGTGAGATTCTCCCTGCAGGCTGTGTTGAGCACGGAACGGCGTTCACATGACAGAACGCAGCTCCATGTTTCAATTGCGCCGCTTGGGTCCGTCTTGAAAAGGCTTGCATGTCAATGCTCCCTCATGTAAACGCCGCTGCGTGTTCAGCATAGACAGCAGTGAGAATGTCCTGCAAATAGTTCCATCTTGGGGACCGACAGTGCGGACGCCAAGACGGATCCCTAAAGCGCTTGGGACACGGAGTGAAAACTCCATGTGAACAAGCCCTAAGGGTGCGTTCACCCGGCAATGGCCAAAAGCAGCTCTGGGTTTGCCTCTCATTTCATGTGGTTTTTGGCCTTTTTTTGTCTCCAAACCGGTATGCTTTTCGTCTGTTTTTGGTACTGTTTTGGTCCCGGTTGTCTCTGTGGTTTTTTGACTGTTTTTCAACCTCCAAAAACACACCCCCTATAGGTTGGTTATTCTTCCCTGTTTGTTATTTTTGTTGCCCAAAAACCGCCGGCTACGTTTTGAGCAGTTTACATTGACTCCAATGTTAATTTTCCATCTAGAAACCGGCCGGAAGATAGTGCTTGTTCAATGTTTTGCGGTTTGACAAAACGGCCGACGTAAAAAAACGTTCAGTGGGGACTGCAGGTCGGTTTTTCAACTGAAGTCAATGGGGGGGAGTTTTTTGGGGGTTTTCCAACGGTCCCTAAAACCGCAAGCCGTCGGAAAAACCGTCCAAAAAACCCTTGCCGTGGGGACATGCCCTAAGGGTTTCATATGGAGTTCACCTGTGGGCATCGGTGGCCTGCGCTCTGTGTTCTGCGTGTCTGTCTAAAGGGGAGAACCAAGTTTTCTGTGTTAGTCCTTGGCCCAAACAAATAGAAAGTGAGTATTTGTGTGACTGTAGCTTGTACATTGCAGCGATGCTTTGTTTGATTGTGTGTATTGTCATTTTTGGGGTCTTTCCCATCTCCAGACCCCAAGTGAAGGCTTTTGGGTGTTTGGGCTGAAGGGCAGTTTTTATTGTTCAGGTGTTTTGTGATTTCTGGTGTTTTTTTGAGTGTAAAGTGGCCACAAGTAACCAACTTCCATCTTCTAAGTTGTGGTTAGTAATAATGTTTCCTCCTATGATGTTCATTGTCCCATGTAAATGTGTAATATATTAGGACATGGCAAAGGCAATTATGTATAATCTGTGTGTGTATATCTATAGCTAGAGAGTAATTGATAGTTATATGTAGAGCTCATTGCGTTGTCCTAGACAGTTTTTTTGCAGTCACTAATTGTTTCCTGCCGAGGGCCACAGGTCTGAAAAATGTCTGTGGGGAAAAGTCAGTTGTAGCTCTAAACAGTTGTCCTACCTGTGGCCCCAAATGTTCTTGTACCTGAGTGGCCCCTCAATCTCGGTCATTGCAGTGGCTATTCCTATAGAGCTGTCTGTCTGTGTATGTTTATATGTTTGTAATGTGAACTCATATATATATATATATATATATATATATATATGTATATATATATATATATATATATATATTATATAATTTATTTTTTATTTGCCCTTTGTTTAGTTTCTGGAGCCAAGGGGAACAATACCATATGGATGTGTGGGTGGTCTGTTGCCCATAGCAACCATCTGTGGTCCACTATGTTTTCTTTGACTGCCCTTGAAAACAGCAAGGTGAGATTTGGTACCAGTGGGAAATGGAAGATTGTTTGCGTGCTTTGGGCAGTTTAGCTTAGGCCTATTAATCTGAAGCTACATCTGGATGGTCAGGACGCATCCTATTCCCTCCACCCTTCATCTCCAGAATTTTGTGATGTTCTCACCATGCTGTTTCAGAGTCTGATGTTTCCAGGCAGCTTTAGGCTTCCACTTTGTATTTGGGCTGTGGGTGGTTCTGCAGATTCCGGCCCCTACTTCCTGGTCAGGCTGAGGGTGGTTCTGCAGCTTCAGGGTCCCACTTCATGGTCCGGTTTTTGGTGGTTCCCCAAAGTGACTGACACTTCAGCTCAGTTTTTCTTAGCTGATCTTGCTAGAGGACATTGATGGCGAGGTTTAAACAGCAGAGCAGAGGGTTACAGAGCTCCAAAGGGTTAAAATGTGTCAGTAATAAAGATCAACAAGCTCCTGTGCTGTTAAGACATTGCAGGGAGTGGAATTGTCCATTGATGCAGAGCAATGGTCTGTTACTAAGAGCAGCTTGTGTACACAAGCAGGAGATAGGAACTGCTTTAGCTCTGAACTGAAGGCAAGGCAGAGCAGCAATGTATTTAGAAATAGTTATGTAATTTTTACCTATGTTTAAAGCCAATAGGTGTAAGGAGCGTGCCTCTTCAAATTATTTTGGGAGTTTCCCCCACTTAAGCCCTAATATCCACGAAGGGTTGACCTAAAGTAAAGAGTTTTGAAAAATAAACTTTTCTACGAGTTGACCTTCTCCAATAATTACGCGGTGAGACGGGAGTCCATCCCTTAAAGGTGCTTGAAGCTACAATGTATTATGTGGGTGGCTGAGCGCATGCGTGGTATAAAGCCCAATGTACCCATCCCCACTTTGGTGTCTATCTGGTGTAATGTGCAGAACCGGATAAGTGCGCACTCCGGGGTCTGCGCCATTGCCCGTGGCTGCCGGATGTGGGGATGCGCGCTGTGTGATCCTGCGCATGCGCTGTTAATAATATGATGTCAAATTGTCTAATTAAGGACCCCTGATATAGTCCAATTCCACCTCTGCTTCATAGCCAGAATATCTGTGCCTCTCTGGGTGACCTGGTTCAGCGTGATGTCAACTATTTTGCAACCCGTCAAATTTCTATTGAGCTCTTAAAATTGTGTCCCTATCTAAATCCCACCTCCTGATTTATTCATGGATTTGGCTTGAGAGGTGGGGGAGGGGTAAATGTTCCAAACTGTAACCCAATACAATGTGGTTTTGCTTTAGCTTCTTGTCGAGCAGTTCTGATCTCCTGTTTTTGTGCCGAAGCTTTGCTGGGTTCCCGGCCGCCTTATTCTGCTCTAACAGGCAGGGCTGTGGAGTTGTTATAAACTGGCCCAGCTCCCAAAATATCGAATAAATTTGGTCACGTTAGTTGAATGCGGTGTCAAGGGCAAGAACAATTTTGGTCCTGCCAGTGCTACCGCTCCCAGATCTTCAGCCTCATTAGCTGCAGAGTTTAATTTAGAAAAGTAATTGGATACCATGGAGCAGGCAAAGTGTTACCGCAGGGGGAAATCTCCTGTTCCCATTGCCAACTGAAAGCAATTGACCAATAGTGGTGAAATCTTGTCCAAGAAACTGTTCATCAGACCTGTTTGAGGCTGCGGTGATTCCTTTATATCCTGAAATGGTTTGAAATGTTTCTCATATGGTCACTGCTTTACTACCAACTCAAGTTAGTGTAGAGAGGCCGTTCTCTAGCCTTGAAATAATGAGCTCCGAGATTTTGCCTTTGGGGTTGTCGAGACCGGAGCTATTCCCACCTCTGAATTCCGCAGCTCTGGCACATCCTAGTGACATGGCATCTGCGTTCCCATGTCAGACGTGTCTGATAGCAACGGGACATGCCATAAATGTATGAGAGGTGCAGGTCCCTTATCTGGGTAGCAACAGCACTATCCTTTTGGTAGTGGCCGTGTCTGGTATTGCAGCTCAACTCTACCATTCATATGAATCGGACAATGATGCAGAGAGCTGCAATACCAGGCATGGGCACTAAGAATGGTGCTCTGCCAGATAAATAGGTAAGGGGTATACCCACTGTACCAGATATGGAGTCTGAAAATCCAAACATTGTTACTATTTTGCTTGTCAGTGTAAGCTCTATCCAGATAGCCTTTTTTTTTTTTTTTTTTTTTTTTTTAATCCCCTTTTGATCCAATAATTAAGCTGATGTTACACTTTCTGCTCAGGCCCTTTAGTAAAATGGTGAGTCTGAAGCTGGCTGCAGCTCTCTGCTAATCCCTTTTAATGACCTAAATCGTTTATTATGTCTTAGTAAATGTTGTGTAAGGTTTTGTTGCCCCTTTTGACTATAGTTTTTGAAATTTGTTCCTCTTGTTTTGAACGTTGCGTCTGAGGAACGTTGGAGCTCTTCTGGACGGAGGCTGGAAACCGAGTGTTGTAGGCGTCTTCCGAATCGAGACCTACCAGTCTTCATATAGGATTGTGTGATGGAAAGGGAGTGTCTGGACCTCCGGATGGGCCGGTTCTGGAAGCACCGTGCCCTTAAAATCTTCAATCGGAAGCATGTAAGTGTTCCTGCGGGATAATTGTGCGGCTCGAGACGTCCAACTGGGGGGAGGATGTTAAATGTGATGAAACTTGGATAGTTAGAAAGGGAACAATGAGCAGAAATCGGACTCTTGGCCGGCGCGGCTCTGGTTTTGTCTTTCCTCCCCATATGTAGTAAGACCTTTCCACCCAGCAGGGTCTGAAAGCTTTCAGTATGTAACTTGCCTAGAGATTGTGAAGGGCTCAGGAGAAATTAGCTGGGAGACTCTAGCGCTACTTCTCGGATGTACCGTTCCTCCAATCCTGTTCAGTTTGCTGATTCTTGGATATGTCGGTGGGATTGGAACCAACCAGATGTTCATCTGCAGACAGCTGTTTTCGTT
The DNA here is from genome assembly GCA_025379985.1 of Phyllomedusa bahiana. Lineage (NCBI taxonomy): Eukaryota > Metazoa > Chordata > Amphibia > Anura > Hylidae > Phyllomedusa > Phyllomedusa bahiana. The sequence continues at coordinate 10,949 of JAODAL010022155.1, read as the reverse complement.
GTGTTTCCTTCATCAGTGCAGATGAGACTCTTGTTTGGCATTAATCCTCTTGACCTATTCCCAGCTCGGAGTTAGATTTGACTTGAGGAATGCCGAATCCAATAAGTGACCTAGAGTCCCACCTTATATCCCCTGAGCCTCTTTGAACATAGTTGTGCCATAGCAATTAAAACTAGTTCCCCAAAGATTCATGGTAAGTGAGCTTGGACGCTGCAGCATTCAAGTCCTGCTCAATTTGTTGGGGGTGAACATGTCAATGGGATTTGAGCCAATCCGATAGTACTTTGCAGATAGCTGTTTGACTGTTCTATTTCCCCTCATAACTGCAGATGATTATCTGGTCTGGCATTCATCCCAGTGACCTTTTCTTCCCGGCTCAGTTATTTGGCAGGGCGCTGAGCTATGTAACATGTAATAGGTGTTGTTGGCTCAGTAGCTAAGTTGCCGGCTAGTCACGGAGTGTGGGATTGATGCCATAGCAGATCATCATCTCCAGACAGCTGTTTTCTGGATGTTTTTCCCCTTCATCGGTGCAGATGAATATCTGGTTTGGCATTGATCCCAGTAAGCTATTCTCATTTCAGCGAGTGATTAGACTTGCGGTGGGCTGCTTCAGCTCCAGGTTTTGGATATAGCGTATGTGATCTCCTTTGACTTTTGTAGAAGATCTCCAACAAAATAGTAGTGAATGTTGTCTTTTCTGAACGGCTTATGGGTATTGAATGTGAACTCTTCGGCGCCCCCTATGTGATGCCACATTCCTCTGTTCATATTTGATTGGCGGTGGCTGAAATATGTGAATGGGATTAGCATCAACTAGATATTCATCTGCAGACAGCTGTTGAAATGTTTTTTTTTTTTTGTCCCTCAGTGCAGATGAACATCTGGTGTGGCATTACTCCCTGTTCTATATTCTTGGCTCCGGACATTGGATGCAATATGTTGAATTAAACAGGTGACACTGCAGAGCCTTAGTCAATTGTCCATGGGCCTTTTACAATCTTTTATATGGAACAAATCTATGGTGTCTGTTGTAACATTCCTGGCAAAAGAGCTTTGACTTTGCCACGCCATTAGCTTGGAAACTTAAGTTAAGGAACACTACCTCCAAACTTCCCCCGCTGCCTAACAAGGAGGTAGGTAGGGTTCTGCTGCTTCAGGCTCCAATTGACTGTTCAGGCTGTAGGTGGTTCTTCAGCTTTAGGCTCCAGTTCCCTGTTCAGGTGGTGGTGGTGGTGGTGGGGGGGGGGGGGTGTCAGGAAGTTTGTGCCGGAAGTTGTTGAATTGGCCACAGTATTAAAATTAAGTGGGAGCCTGAAGCTGGCTGTGGCGGTGTGAAAAAGACCTTTTAAGGGGTCCGCTCAACAGCCTAAATCTGGTTTCTGATGTCTTAGTAAATGTTGTTAGGTTTCAGTAGAGCCCAGTTTTGTGACCATTTGTTCTTCTCTGAATGAAAGACTCTAAAGTGAATGTAACCCTGTGCTTCCTCTTCTTGTTTCTGTTCCCCTCTGAGGAATGTTTGAGCTCTTCTGGACGGAGGCTGGAAATGGACTGTTCCATGTGGCTCGTGAAAAAATAGGAAGTGGTCTGGGCTGGAAACTGAGCGTCGGGACCTGAAACCGGGACCGTTCCAGCGAGCGGAGCTCTGCAGTGTGAAGGCCAAAGCATCAGTTCTGGAGGTGAAGTATTCCTGCCGGACAAACGGGAGGCTCTGGGCGTCCAACTGGGGGCTCTGCAATTCTGATGACACTGGAATGGTTAGATAGGGATTTCTGGGCTGGAACGTGACTCTCGTTGGCCAGCACCCCTCTTGTGTTTCCCTTTCTTCCCTTCCCGTGTTCAAAGTAGCAGTATGTTCCTCATCTATGTATTTGAAAGGGCTTATGGCAAAAGAGCTTTGACTCAGTAGCGCCCCCTATCACATTAAAGTCACATGAAACCGCTGTGCCTGGTGGGTGTTTGAGCATTGAGCCGATCAGGTATTCCTTTGCAGACAGTTCTTTTGAGGGTGTTTGGTCCCTCATCACTGCAGATGAATAACCTGTCTGGCATGTATCTATTCCAGACTCCAATGTCACATATTAACTTGTGGTGAGGTCACTCAGTCTGGAATATATCAAGGGGATCAATGCTAGACCGGTTATAAATCTGCACTGATGAGGGATCAAACAGCCTGAAAACCGCTGTATGCAGATAAATAACCTGTTTGGCATTGATCCCATAGACATATTGCAGGTGCAGTGATCTGGGCATGAGTTAAGGAATGAGCTGCCACTCTGCAACCTTACTGATAAAATGTCACATCTCGAGGTACAGGGTAGTTGCTTGTCTTTGAAAATGTCAAGGAGACTAATGTGCTACCAGATCTTCATCTGCAGACAGCTGTTTTTGGGTTGTTTTGGTTCGTTATCGGTGCAGATGAGGATCTGGTATGGCATAACTAGCAACGCCTACAATGTGTCAATGGGAGTAGTTTGTTTTGTGGTGGGACTCTACAGCGCCACCGATGGGATGTAGCTTTCCTTAATTCACTGGTGACTAGCTGAATATGGAATGTGTCCAAGGGATTTGAGGCTTTCACTTCTTGATCTCCAGACAGCTGTTTCTGGCGGCTTTGTCCTTCATCGGTGCAGATGAGTATCAGGTCTGGCCTTAATCCCAGTGACCTCTTCTTGATGCGGCAACTTTGATCTGATTTGTGGAATGGGACATGAAATTGGTGGCGCTGCAGCGCCTTACCGAGTTCCCCGTGAGCCTTTTTGAACATAGATATTTAATTTATTGACCAATAACGGTGTATGTTCTAAATGGCTCATGGGCTCCAGTTCCTGGTCAGGCTGTTGAAGGTTCTCCAGCTTCAGGCTCCCACTTCATCTTCAGGCTGTGGGTGGTTCTATAAAGCGACGGCCCTTTCAGCTCTGCTCTTTGAGGGATATTGTTTCTGGAGGTGTGTAACCAGCTTTGGCTCAAGCTGCTGAGTTCTACATAGTGAAAGTTCCAAATCAGAAATTGATTTGATGTTGATGAGACACAGCAGGAAGTGATGTCACTATCCTGGCCCCTGCTCCAGCCGAGGTAGTAAGCTTTTTGAATACTGACAGTGGAGATAAGAATGGATTTATCTTTGAAAGGAAGTAAAATCTGGCTGCCAATGATGTCGTCAATATCCTTGAATCTTTGGCTTTCTCCATGTGGTCAATCAATGTGGTGCGAGTTCTCCTTTATGTGGGCTGAACTCTTGAAATCTCGAAATGGTGAATTTTGTATCCGATTCATTTGAATCAGCCTAACCCCAAAATCTCGAGTCCACTCCCTTATGGCGCTGGAACCTACTATGTAATATGTGGGTTGTTGAGCGCATGCGTTGCCTAGAGCGCCTCTAGTGCGTTCCTCACTCTGGTGTGTACACTGTGTATGGCTCAGACCTGGCTGATTGTGCACTTTTCTGGGGCATGCGTCATTGTATCTAGCTGCTTAAAGCGTGGACCTGCGCAGTGTTGTGTGATGCTGCGCATGCGCTGTTAACATGATCTGATGCCTAAGGGCACACGATGCAGCATGGGTGTGAGCCCGGGGTGAATTTGAATTGTTCCTCCGGGTGCCTGTTTTGGTGACCTGCTTCAGTGTGATGTGCACTGTCATGTAATGTGAATGTTTAATGGATTTGGTGTTAAAGTTGGAGGTAAATTAATGGTAAACTTCCCAAATTCATGGTGTATTTGAATTTGCTGATGATTTGTAAGCAGTTCTTATCTCCTGCTTTAATATTTAACCTTCACTAGATAGTGTTGAGCTGAAATGTCAGTCACTGGTGTCGGTCTGCTTCCAGTCTGGACAGTAAGCGGGAGCCTGAAGCTGTAGAACCACCCATAGGCTGAACATGAAGTGGGAGTCTGAAGTGGTTGAATTTGTCCACAGCCTGAACAGGAGGTGGGAGGCTGAAGCTGTTGAACCACCCACAGCCTGACTAGATTTTTGGAGTTTGTCAAAATGTTTTGGTGAAATAGTTTGAGTCAATCCCTTTAATGGCTGCTAACTTGTTGTTGTTTTAGTAAATCTTGTCTCGGGTGTTGTGCAGTTATGGTCAATTTTTTGTGTAGTGGTACCAACTGTCTAAATGCGCAATTGTGACCCTTGTTTGTTTCTCGTCCTTTGATCGGACTGGTCTTTTCCATGTGATGAGGCTGTAAAGGTGGAATGAACCTTTGATTCTTTGCAGTGCGTTTTCCTTCCGCCGGTGGATTAGACCTGTAAGTCGTGTGTAGTGTATTTTTATTGCCATTTGATGACCTTTCAATCACTTCTTGGTTTTATTTGCCTGAGTTGTTGTAAACTAAGTTATGTTGTATTTTGTTTTTCCAGTGTCCCCCGTGGCGTCCGTCTGCGCTCTTCTTGGCGGTGGCTCCCACTAGCTTCTTTTATGTGGATCCAGAAGAAGCCGTATCCGAGTCTTCATGTTGGGTTGTGTGACGTTTAGAGAGCTTCTGGACCTTTGGAAGGGCCGCTTCTGGAGAGCAGCGCTCCGCACTGTGACGTCTGAACCATCTATTGCAAGGTTGTAAGTGTTCCCGCCGGACACATGGGAGGCTCGGGGCGTCTAACCGGGGGATCTGTGAGTTTGATGAGACCGTGCTGGTTACAAAGCGAGCCATGGGCCGGAATGTCCTGTGACTTTGGATTGCGCGCCTCTAGCGTTGCCCTTGGATCTCTTCCCGTGTGTAGTCAGACTTTGCACGCACCGATGCAGGAAAGCTTTTAGTATTTTACTTTGCTTGATGTTGTAAAGCGCTCATGGGAATGGAGCTTGGACGCCACATCCAATAGGTGGCGCTGCCTTCACATCTGAGTTGCTGAGGGAGGAATGTGTCAATGGGCTTAATGCCGTACCGGTTACTCATCTGCAGACAGCCATTTCTGGGTTCTTTGCCCCTCATCAGTGCAGATGACTATTTGATACGGCATTGATTCAATTGAGCTATTCCTGGGTCCGGGAGTCTGATGTGACGTTCTGCGCATTAGTTAGCGTTGTCGAGTTTGTTGGCCCAGGGAAAGCTACACTTATTCCACGAAGAATTGGGGAACCCAAGTTCTGGTGTGTGTTTGAAAAGGCTTATGGGAAATGATTTTGGACTGTGTTGCGGCACTTTTTGGGTGTAGTGTTCTTTATATTATTTCTAACATATGGAGCCTGGAATATGTCCATGGGATTGGAATCCACCAGTTGTTCATCTGCAGACAGCTGTTTTGGTGTTTTTGTCACTCAGTGCAGATTAGTATCTATCTAGTGTGGCCTTCATTTCTCCTTGTCTCTTCCAGACTTTTTGATTGGGCTGTGAGTGAAGATCTATTATATCTTATATGTGGGGCTGTAGAGTTGTAGCTCTGGTCATAGGAGTCTTTTCTCCAATCTGTCGAAGCTTTAGTGGAACAATACCTGTTCTTTCCCCCACGGCTTCTGGGAAATGATGGTGGATTCGGCAGCGCTTTCTATTGGATGTAGCATTGAAATTACATCTGACTCATTGAGTGTGGATTCTGTCAATGGGATTTGAGCTAACCAGTTGTTCATCTGCAGACAGCCGTTTATTGATGTTTTGACCTTCATCAGTGCAGATGAATCGGTGGTGATGCATTTATCCGATTCATATAGCATGTGTGTGAGTTTTAGTAAGTTTAGTAGTGACATCTAATTGTTGGTGCTGCAGAGTAGTCCTTTTCATGCTTCCAGGCCAAAATCTGTTCATTTTTGAATATGGCAATTGGATGAATGTTATATCAGCCAATCATCTGCAGACAGTTGTTTAAATAATTTTTTGGTTTTGCTTGTGATTAGTGCAGATGAATACCTGGTCTGGCATTAATTGTAACCCCAGGGAGTTTGGATATGAGGTTAGACTCTGCAGCGTCTCCTGTGGGATGTAGCGTTCCTCAAGTTGTCTCCAATGTAGTGAGCATGGAATATGTGAATGGAATAACAGTCAACCAGATACTCATCTGCAGACAGCCGTTCACAGGGTGTTTGGACCCTCATCAGTGCAGATGACTATCTCGTTTGGCATTATTCCCCTTCGTATTGCACTGCTCTGTTAGTTGGATGTAACTTGTAAATAGTTGTGGCTCCTTTGCCCTGAGTTTTTATCAATAGTTCAGAAAGTAAGGTGTTTGAAGCTTTCCTCTGTCGGTGCGTGCAGGTTCTTTCTATCCCCGGTAAGGGTAGGGGGTACACAGCGGAGCTGCGTTTGCCCAAGGGCGATGGTCATTTCCTCCCATGGTAACGGTTCTGGTTTCCTGAAATTCAGGGCTCCTTTGAGTTTGGTTCCCTGCTCCCCCCATGTGTGTGGCTGGAATCCCTCCAACCTACCAGTGGCTGTTTTCGGGTGACGGTGGGCAGCGCCGTTCTCCGTTCCGGTGCCGTTTTTCCGTCCGGAGCTGCTATTTGGATCCTGCGCCTGATATTCCTGCTTGGCTTTGGCCTTTCCCAGATCCACCTAGAACGGTCTCGGTTTGAGTTGCCTTCGGGGAAAGCACAGACTCTGCAGTCTTGGAAGAGGAAGACTCCAGACATCTCCATTCAATTGGTGAGGCTGGGTGAGTGCGAGGTCTGTTCCCTGGAGGCTTTTTGAAGATTGGGGTAAGTTTAACTGTTGAGTATGTATTCCTTTGGTGGTGGGACCAGATCTGGGACGGTGGGGCCACCTGTGTGTTGTAAAGTTTCTACAGTTGCCGAGGTTGGATGAGTTTAGTTGTCTGCATGCCAGAACAGTTATTCATCTGCATTACTGAGGGGCTATGTGGTTTGACCTGGCTGTCTGCAGAACCAGTGTGGGCTGATTGATTGTCCAAAGAGTCCAGTCTGGAGTAAGTAAATGTCAGTCGCAGCCGTTCATTGAGGTCGGAATCTGTTCAGATGAATGGCAGATGTAATATTCTTCTGTACCGATGAGGGGCCAAGTATTCTGATCAAGTCCCAAAATTTTTTCCTTTGGGAGTAGTTGGATTAGTGGCTGCAGCCCCGCATGAGTTATCTTAATATCTTTTGTTGCTTGCCGACATGGCGATTTGTGGAATAAATGCATTTTAAGTCAGTGTTGTAATGTATAGTTAATCTCCACTGATGAGTGAGTGTGTGTGTGTGTGTGCAAATCTCTTTAAACAGTTGGCTGCAGATGAGTAATGGGTCTGGCATTAATTCCATTGTCATGGTTCTGGTTGTGTGTTTTTAGTGCCACAATGTACCCCATTAATTGGTGTGCCTTTCTGCACACCCAACGCATCTAAAATGTGTTTAGTGAAAGCAACCTTAGGAATGGAGATTTGCAAGATCATCTAGGTCACGGGTGTGAAACGCGGCCCTCCAACTGTTGGGGAACTACAACTCCCATTCTGCATTTGTATAATCTATAACAGAGGGCATGATGGGAGTTGTAGTTTCCCAACAGCTGGAGGGCCACAGTTTGACATCTGTGGTGTTGTGGAGTCTTGAAGCAAGTCCCAGCTGACCCTGAAATTGGTCGAATGCTGTTTCACATTATTCCCTGTTAGTGATGAGTGGTAATGTACCCTGAAATAGATGTGTGCAGATGAGTAACTGGCCTGGCGTTGCTCACATTGACCTATTCAAGGTAGAGTCACCAATGGTTCCCTGTGGTTGGGTTGCTACTGACCGTGAAATGTTTCCGGTCGCAGCTGCCTGTTAGGCTTGAATAGGTCAATGAATGTAATACTCGAGAAATTAATTGTCTTGATGAGGGGCCAAATATTCTGAAATGGCTGTGTGCAGCTGAGTTACTTGTATGGTATTAATGTCATTGATTTATTTCCAAAATGAGTGTAGCCTAGCCAAAACCGACCCACCGAGACTTGTGGTAAAAAAGTTTCTGGTAGCATTCGACTTGCTAAACCTGGAATGTGTCTGTTTGATTAATGCTGTCCTGAGATTGTTGTTTAGCATGGATGAGGACCGGAAGCCCCTGAAGTAGGCGGCTGCAGGTAAGTAACAGGTGTGTCATTGTTCCCATTATAAGTATTTAGATCTTGTAAGTTGTGTCTGAATGTGGAAGTGAGGTGTGAAACATTCCCTTGGTGTAGCTGCAGAGTTTGATTGGAAGTCCCAGGTGATTTGTTGATTGTGGAATTGGTCAATGGGACATCTGTCATACCTGTGAAATCATCGGCACTGATGAGGGTCCTAATACCCACAACTGGCTGTCTGCAGATGAATAACAGGTATGGCCTAAATGTCCCCTGACCCATTATGTGGTCTGTTCTGTCGATTCTTATGAGTGAAATGTAATGTCTTACATGTGATCGGTGGTGCTACAAAGTCCAAGTGTCAGTGACCCGCTGTGCCTAGAGTTGGTCAATGGGATTAATGCTGTTGCTGATTATTCATTTGTACTGATGAGGGGCAATGTTCCCTGAAATGGCTGTCTGCAGATGAGTCACCAGCCTGGCATTTATCCTGTTGACATATTCCAGGGGTGGTGGTTTAGTTTCGACTTAATATTGGACTTTGCAGCGTGACCTCTTTGTTTTTAAATGGTTAAATTGGTCACTAACTTACTGAGTTTGGAATCCAAAAATTGGCTAGAGTGCTGTATCCAAGACTTCCTCTGCACTGGTGAGGGTGGCAATTCCCAGAAATGGCTGTGTGGAGATGAATAGTATTGGTTGTCATGGGCTCAGCAAGTAGGGTGCGGTTTGAGGTGTGATGAGTTCTGTTTGAATTTGGACGGTGTCGACCTCGAAACTTAAATAGTCTCAACTTTGCCGAAGCTGGATGCGGTGGATTGGATGAATGGTGTGTCTGCCGATTCCTCTGCACTGATGGGGGTTTGAAGGTCTAGAAGCGGCTGTTTGCAGAGGAGTAATTGGTGGAGTTTTCATGATGTTCACGTCTTCCTAGTTCAGCCACTTTGTTCCCAGTTTGATGTCGGCGCTTCTCCAGGGCTGGTCTAAGTCAGTTTATAGAGTGTGAGAGTCGTATTTAGTGTGTCCAATGTTCAGAATGGGGCATGTGCAGTGTAGCAGACCGGTTTTTTGGGGTATTTAGTGGTGTCTTGCAAATGGTTTAAGGTATTTGTTAAAGTAGTTAGTTGGTGCGACAGTCACATCCATGTTCCCAATTGTTAATGGTGCTCCAATGGTGGTGTTTGAGTAGGCAGTGAATAGTGAAACCTGGCATCCAGTAGGTAGGGGGGTGAGGGGGGGGGTGCTATGTAGTTGCGTTTGTGGTGTAATGTTTTCATATGTAGAAATGTGCCGGGTTTTGCTGTGGGTCTCGTCACCTTGTTTGGGTCTCTGGGTAATGGGGATGTTGGTTCTTTTTTGAGCTCCTTTCGGACTGTTGTGCTTCACTAACCAGTGTTGTGTGTAGCATTGATGAAGGGGCAACCATCTTCTGTAACCCTGTGTGTGTGGTGAGTAGCTTACTGGTCAGTGGGGGCAATAGGTTTTTGGGTAGTTTGTAAATGGGTAATGCTCATTCTGATTGTGATGTACTCAGTGGTTGTGTTGAGATTTTTTTGGGTGTCCTAATATTACCTGTGGGTGGATTGTGTGAATAGTGGTGGTGGCGGCACTATCTTTGGTGGCCAATTAGCTTAAATGTGTAATTTTACATTCCAATTTGTTATCAAGGAAGCCAGTTGTTGGAAACTAATGATTGAAATTTAAAATTTGTCAAGTGTGTGGGAGATGGTGCGGGTTTTTTAGTTGTTGTTGTTGTAGTAGGACTTCCGACTGGTCTGAAGTGTAAACAGGAGTTGATTAGCTTTATTATTTTTGGGGGGAAAGGGGGGTGCTGGTGCAGATGAGTAAAATGAGCTTGAACTCATCCTGTGGTTTTTTGGCCAATGGTCTCTAGTTGTATACATTGTTTGTCTCCTTTAGTGGTTTATAGAGAGTTGTGGGGGTGTGAGATAGTTGATGTTGGGAAGCTTTACTCCTTTAGAGTCTGAATTAGTGTCCTGAATTCCAATGTGTCCCTTGTTGATTGGTGGAAATGTCTTTTGTGGGCCCCAAGGTTGGAGTGTAGCTTGGGGGTTCAGTAAGTAGGTCCAGTTGTTTTGTTAGTCCAAGGTGGTATGGTCTAGTTGATAGTTGTGATTTTGGGGGTTAGCACCACTCTAAATGTTTGGCTTGTCTGCTGTGTTGTAGTTGTTCTGTTGTGGATGGGAACAAAGGTTCTAGGTGTGTGATCCTTTGTGTCTCTATTTTAATGTATTAATGAGTATAATACCTCACATGTCTTTATATCTAATGCACGTCAAAGCTGCCTGTATAATCGTACACTCTTGAATGTGTTTACAATCAGATTATATATGTGGCCATTTGTTAAGGATAACAGTTATAGAATGTATGTATATAATGTATTACACTCCCAAGATGGCGTCTGTGTTCAGACACACCTAGATATGCCAAGATGGCTGCCTATCTTAGATTTTTTTCTTCTCTTTAAGAAAGAGAGAGGAGGGTCATTTAACCTGTAGATAACAAGAGGGTTTATGTTAAGGAATGTGTACACCCCCGATCTGTTAAAAACCTTGACTCTTTGTAATCAACTCAGCGGATCTCTTTCTTGGAGAAAGTGTCCGACTGTGATTTCTCTCTGACACGTGCTAACTATACTGATTTGGTCCCCTGCTGCAAAGTAGATCCTTTGTGGTTCTATCTACAACAGTTCTATGTGACTGACTGCGTTGTTTCTCTTGTAGGTGCCTAGTGTGACGGTTGGTGGAAGTAGGATCCGGTCCCACAAGGTGGACACTTTGTTGTTGGCCTCTGTGTTTGTTCTGGATTGTTTGAAGGAGCGAGGGTTTCTTGCATTGTTCCGAATCCAGCTGCCTCTGTCCATTGTGTCCTGAACCCATTGGTGACCTATGTCGTCTGGCTTTGGAGGGGGGGTGATCAAAGGTGTAAAGGAGGCATAACCCCAAATTTAAGGGGGC
>JAODAL010022154.1:0-65386 GCA_025379985.1 Phyllomedusa bahiana | reverse complement strand
ATTTAAGTTTAAATTAAGTTAATTAGGGGTTTTTAGTAAATTTTTTATTAAGCAAAAAATTTTTTTTTGGGAAAAGTGCGCAGGGGACAGAAACACAGATCATTCTTTTGGGGTAACAAAATTCAGGGGAAAGGGAAGGGGGACAATTACAGGGAAAACGGGAAATATAAAAGACATAAACTCACCAGACACAGTCAGGCTTTTTTAAAAAAAACACAAACTAAAAAAAAAAGCTACACAAGATGAAACTAAAAAAAAAAAATTCAACTTTGTAAATTACCAAAAAAATTTTCTGAGGAAAGCCGCCTTAAAACATAATTTAGACTTCAAGAACAAAATTCAGACCAAGGGTCAGAACCCCCCTTTTTTTCTTACCTCTCTTGTTCCAGGTTTTTGGCAATTATGCGGGATAAGGACTTTGGAGTAAAAAATGGTTTTTAGTATTTAATATTGTAAACCTACTGACATTACAAAAATTCCGGACAATTTTGGATTTTGGGAAAACTTTAAAATTTTATTACAGTTAAAACCAAAAAATTTCCCATACCTATATAAAAAGACAAATATGATGTTTTTCTCATATCTGGCATGAAAATCGAAAAAACCTTCCTGTTTTAGGTAAGTTAGATTGGCAAAAATTATTGATATTTGGCAAAGCAGAATAATTGGAAGAGTAAAAAATTTTGGGAAAGGCATTCTTTTTAATTTTCTTCAAAGTCAAACTTTTACAAAAAATTTAGGTTTTAAAGCTTTAAACTTTTGGGAAGACCGTATGATGATTTTTAGTTTTTTGGGAAAGCTTTGTTTGGGGGGTTTTTTGGCAACATCCGCTAATTTAGGACACACTTGTGGATGTATTTTAAAGTACCCCAGGAAACACATGCTTTTTTGTGTAACATATGGGGAAGTCTAAAAGAAACCCAGTCAAGATCTTAGGAAGAATTGTGGACTTGCACAAGTTGGTCATTGTGCTTTTGCAATTTCCCGATACTGGAGGTGCCTTTTTATCTGTAACAAACAATTATACAAAAAAATACATACAAGATGGGAATGTATTGCCCAGCCATCATATCGCTCGAAAGGGCCGGGTTCTTGTCTCGGATGAACGTGCTTTTGGTATGAAGTGCATATACCAAAGAAAAAAGCCCTTGCGAAGATGCTGGTGGAATTGGTTTACCCACAGTGAAAGGGGGTACTGTATCAACGTGGGTTGAAAGGTCCCCCCATCAAGAAAAAAGCCTTACTCAAAAGAAACTTTAAAAAAAGCCGATTAATGTTTGAATGCCCCGGGAACAAAGCCTACATTTTTGGAGATTCCTGTGGTTGTAAAAACAAAAATTGAACGTTTCCCCTTTAATGACCTCATTACGTTTGGAGGAAAAAAGGGAGAAGTTGGAAGCCTAAGAAAACCCTTTCCCAACTGTGAAAAAACAGGGGTCAGCTCATATTGTGGGGTTTTTTTGCTGAGGAGGGCTGGTCACTTTACAAAATGTGGCTCAGAGGAAAGAAGATTATTTGGAATACGAAGCAAATTCAAGAGTTAAAGAGAACCTTTACTAGATTATGCCCTTCTTGTAAGGACACACACGCAGTGAAGACATGCTTTTTTCAGTGCTGTGTCCCTTATTCTTAAGATGCTGTGTTTTAGAGGCCCAAATGCCCAAGTCTGAAGTTTTCAGTCAGAAAAGAGCCATGAAAAGAGTCAGTTTATTCACTTAAGGCTAGCCCCGCCCACTCCATAACTGATTAACATATTAAGTTATGTTCACACGGTTTATTTTGGCTCGCATTTCACCGTGCACTGCGCGTTATATGCGGCAAAAGATGCGCCGCAATTAAAACATAGGGGGGCCCCCTTTCCCCCCCTTAATGAGCTATGGATTATGCGTCATTCCCCTGCGTGTACAATACAATTGTATTGTATGCACAGGAGGGGGAATTGACATGTCAATTGTTTGCACCGTGAACAATGCATGGCCCCCCGTGCTTTGGGAATACGCGCTGATCAGCGCGATTCCCAAAACATATGGCGTATTGCGGTGCGTACTATACGAGCCGCAATTACGCCGTATGAACATTTCCTTACTTTGAATTGGTAAAAAACATGTGAATAACTGCCAGGTGGGTGGGGATAGCCTTTGGTGGGTGAGGATAACACCTGCTCATGAGTAAGCTGGACAGATTTGAGCATTAAGTACTCTAAAACTACAGCATCTTACAGAATAAGAGGCACCCCACTGGAAACAGCATGTCTGTCATTAGCTTGGGCTGCCCTCAGCAATGGTGTCATAATCTATGTGACAGGTTCTCGTTAAATCTTGGGTGGAAATGGGCCTTCCAAATGGACAATGACCGGAAGCTTACTGCCAAACTGGTTACAAACGGGCTTAAGGATAACCAAGTCAATGTTTTGGAGTGGCCATCTCAAAGTCCTGATCTCAGTCCTATTGAAAATTTATGGGCAAAGCTGAAAAGGCAGGTGTGAGCAAGGCGACCTACAAATATGGCTCAGTTCTGCCAGTTCTGCCAGGAAGAATGGGCCAAAATTCCTACCAGCTAGATTGAGAAACTTGTGGAAGGATATCCAAAATGTTTGACCCCAAGTCATACAGTTTAAGGGCAATGCATTATCAGAATGCCTTACAAATTTTACTCTCTCTCATATTATTCTGGCATTTGCCAAATATCAATAATTTTGGCAATCCTAACTGACCTAAAATGGGTAAGGTTTATTCTGATTTCATGTCAGATAGTGAGAAAAACATGCATATGTGTTTTTTTATATAGTGTGTGTAAACTTCTGGTTTCAACTGTACACCTAAACGTATATAGACATAACTGCCCACACTGTAACCCCACCACCACTAAAGGCTCAACTGGTGACAACAGTGGCTGATGCAAAGCACTCTTCGTGACGTCTCAAGAATCGTTGGCGGACATCATTTTTGCTCAGAGTGAATCGACTATGAGTTGCTTTTCCAGTGTATATGGGCCCTGCCAAATGCAAGACAACGATGCCTGTGCCTCATGATGTGGTCAGGTACCCTTGTCAGTCATCTAGCACGTGGGACCACGGGGGATGTAAATGGTTACGAATAGTCTGACATGACACTTGGTTGCCTCTCAACTACTTTAAATGTGCTTGGAGTTGTGTGACCTTCATCTGGTTCTGCGGGGCATTGCTTACAATGAAGCAGTCATCAGTGTTTGATGGACGTCTAGTTCTTTTCCTTTCTGTGACTCATCCAACATTTTTCAAGACTGCTTTTAAAAAGTTGAAACAATCCAAGTAAATTTGGAAGTATTGGCAACTGACATGGGTATTAATTCTTTCATAAATTCTATAGTTCCATAATAAGGGTTAAAGTTTGCAGCTTTTCTAATGATCAGTATTTTTCCATGAAGCTTCTGTGTCCTTGTAGTGTTATGGTAGGAACTCAGACATTATGGGCGACATGTTAGAAAAGAGGCGCTTCCACTCCAGTTTTAAGGTGCATTAAATAAGTGTATAATGCGCCTGAATAAATAAATCTGTCAAAAATCCGGTGTGTGGTATGCCTTGTATAGCATATTTAATGCGCCTAATTTAGGCATATACCAAAAAAAAAGGCTCATAGCATATCATTGCTAGCAAATTTGATGCGCCTACTTTTGGTGCATTCAAAAGTGTCATGCCTGGCATAAAATGCCTAGTTTTGGTGTACGACAGTTCATTTATAAAGAAAAGACGGCGTCAACATTTTTTGTTGTAAAATATACCAAAAAAAAAAATGGTGCAGCCCTCATGGGACATGTCGCCTTGTGTCCTCATAAGTATCAACAATTGTCACTTTGTTTTGAGTTGCTTAGGACATATCTTAATGTCAAGTGTAGATTTTTAGAAGAAGAAAGGTTAGACACTAGCTGTATTGTCATGTACAGTACAGTAGAACCACTAACCTTTAAATATCTCAAAATCATTACGTCATGCATACTAACCAGAGCTTAAGAATAATTAGAATAATTAGAGGTGTGTTTTTAGTACTGACCAGTAAAGATGATTATTAATGAGGTGATTGTTATAATGCATGAATAATAATCAAAGGTGTTGCTTAAACGATGATTATACTGTATTGTCCAATAAAGATATATCTGTTTTGTATAACGATACTCCTACCACTGAAAGTTTATTAAAACTCTTGCCAAACTTTTAATAAAGGAGAAAGGATGTTCCAACATTTTGGAATGTCTCTTGTTTTTTCGACGTTATATGTACATACAAATTTATAATTTGTCAGTTACCTGACATATTTGTATTTAGAAAAATGGTGCTCTTCACTTAATAATCTGTAAGCACTATGGGCGACATGTATGAACTTTGGCACTGACAGGCCAGTTCTAAATAGCTTTAAAACAGTGTAGAATGCGCCAGAATGTATGAACCTGTTCTTCTGCAGTTCATACATTTAGATGCAGTGTAGTGCCAATACAATAAGTCTGGCTCAGGAAGACCACCTTTAACCTGGTCTGGCTGTTCTAACTGTTAATTGCCTACGTTTGGCGTCAAAGAATCATAATAGTGTCTACTTCTATGAATGTGGAGCGACGCCCCCAGAACACCCCAAATGTTTGACGCATTAAAAAGTGTCTTTGACACATTACAAAGGGACTTATCGTACCAATGTTTGGAGTGCACTTGTCCATACATTCTTTTTGGCTCAAAGTTCACCAGAAAACTGATGCAGCCCTATTCATACTTGTCCCCCTTAATCTTTTTAATTAAATATCTGTTGATTTCAGGCTTAGGAGTCCATTGAGCAGTAATTGACTCTGATTAAAAGCTATCTCTATGCACCCACTTATTCAGGGATGGTTGTAAATCTCCCTTGGACTCTTAAACCCAGAATAAACTGAGACTTATATGAATGAATGAATGAATGAATAAATGAATGAATGAATGAATGAATGAATTACTAGTTAGATTGAAAAGTTTCCTATACATATGTGGACGAAATTGATGGTACCCTTACGTTAAAGAAAAAAAACCACAATGGTCACTGAAAAATTTGTAAAAAAAACTGACAAAAGTAATAATAAATTTACAATTACTAACAGAAAAAATCAACAAAGAAAAATCAGACATTGCTTTTGAATTGTAGTTTAACCAAAGAATTTTACAAAACAAACTAATGAAACTGGCTGTCACAGATGCCCCTGCGACCCTTCTCCCGGGTCGCAGGCGCATCAATGCCCCGAAGCCGAGCGGCGCCCCGTCCCGCACTTCGGGTCCGGGGTCCGCTCACCCCCCTGTCACTGCCGGCATTCACATAACCGGCCACGCTCCTGCTCTGTCCTTCTCTGTCCCGCGGCGCGCGCTCGTAGGAAATTTAAAGGGACAGTTCGCCCGTAATTGGTCATTGCCGGGCACTGTTCCTATTTAAGTCCGGCCTCTTCCTGGCAGCCTTGCCGGATCCTTAGTGTTCATGCCTTTGGAGAAAGCGTTGCAGAAGTCCAGTCTAGTCTTGTCTACCGTGTACCAAACCGCTAGCCTACGTTTACCGACCACGAATCTTGCCGCCTGCCCAGACCCTTTGCCTGTCCACGTCTACAAACCAGAGCCGCCTGTCCTGACCTTCTGCCTGTCCCCGACTACGAGCCTGCATGACGAATCTGTACCTTGCCTACCCTTGGCCGCCACCGCAGTCAAGCCCCGCTAGTGGAAGCGACCTGGTAGATTCCCGCCGCAGCAAGTCCATCCCGCTTTGCAGCGGGCTCTGGTGAATACCGGGACCTACTTAGATTCTGCTCCCTGATGTGGGCTTCCACCATCGCCTGCGGTGGCCCACCGGATCAACTACCAGACCATTACAGTAGGATCCGGCCATGGATCCCGCCGAGGTGTCCTTGCCGAGCGTCGCCAGCATCACCACCGTCGTGGTCAAACAATCGAAGCAGATCGCGCAGCAAGCGCAGCAGCTTGAGCATCTCTCCTCTCTGATGCAGCAGTTCATCGCTACTCAGCAGCAGCAACTTCCGCCATCTCCCGTGGTTGTTCCTGCCACAGTGGTTCCTGTGGCTCTGGCGGGCCCCAAGCTTCGGCTGTCGCTTCCGTCCAAGTTCGAAGGAGATCCTAAACTCTGCAAGTGGTTCATCACCCAATGTTCTTTGCACATAGAGCTGATGGCCGACCAGTTCCTGTCCGAACGTACGAAAGTGTCTTTTGTGGTCAGCCTTCTCCGGGAAGGCCCTGGCATGGGCTACACCCCTGTGGGACAGGAATGATCCGGTGACGGCGGACCTACAGTCATTCCTCAGTGAGTTCCGCAATGTGTTCGAGGAACCAGCTTGTGCATCCTCCGCTGAGACAGCCCTCCTAAACCTACACCAGGGGGATCTGTCTGTGGGAGACTACGTGGTGCAATTCCTCACTTTAGCCTCAAAACTGTCATGGAACGAGGCCGCTCTGTGCGCCACCTTCAAGAAAGGGCTCTCAAGCCGAGTTCAGGACGTCTTGGCCGCAAAGAGGACTTTCCCATCTTCCCTCAGTGACTTGATCCGGTTAGCTACCCGCATTGATGTGCGCTTCTTTGAACGGGAAGAGGAACTTCGGCAAGAGCATCAGTTAGCCCAACCTCGCCGGTTTCCTTGCCTGGCACCGGTGTTCCAGAGGCCTCCTGCGCCACAGTCGCCAACACCCACCGAAGAGCCTATGCAGATTGACCGGGCTCGCCTCACTGAGTTGGCCCAGCGTCAGCAAAGGAACTTGTGCCTCTACTGTGGCAGCCTAGAACATTTCCGGAGGAGTTGTCCCAAGCGTCCCAAGCATGCGGGAAACTCCCGTACCTAGGTTCTGTGGGAGAGGCATTCCTAGGTGAAAACTCCTCCTCTCCACTCCTGCTGATGCCAGTACAGGTCGTGTCTGAAGCTGGAATCTCGTTCCAAGTTCCGGCGTTTCTGGATTTGGGCTCTGCCGGGAACTTTATCCATCAGTCTCTGGTGAGACAGTATCGTCTTCCGGTGGTCTGCCTGGAGAAACCAATCGTTATCTCGTCTGTCAGCGGGGAGCTGCTTAGCGACACCTTCCAGTTTGCCACCAAGCCACTGTCCCTCCAAGTAGGGGCTCTACATAAGGAAGAGATCTCCTTCTACGTGTTGCCTCGCTCCACATTAGCGGTCCTCCTCGGACTTCCATGGCTGCGGCTCCACTCTCCTACACTGGACTGGACGTCTGGAGAAGTAACTCGTTGGGCGTTGTTTGGTGGTGCCTCGCCCGGTGCTTTCCTGCCCCCCGCTCCCCCTTTCGTGACCCCTGCTGCCCAGTTTTGGCCCCCGGTTTATCTGGAGTACGCTAAATGTGTTCTCTGAAAAAAAGCGAGAGTCTTCCTCCCAAATCCCCTTTTCACACTGCCCGTTTTGGGACTTTTTTCCCCCCCCCCCCTGGCCCCCCGCCCTCCTCGGGGCAAAAGTCTCCCCCCTTTTTCGTTTCCAAAAGACAAAAACCTTTGGTCAAAGAAACGTCCGGGAAAGAAGGGCTTCATTCGGGAAAGTCCCTTCTCCCGCGGGTGCGGGGTTTTTTTTTTCGAAAAAAAAAGAGGGTTTCCTTTAAAGGCCCTGATAGACAAACCGGGGTCTAAAAAAAATCACGGTAAAAAAACGGAAACCTCTCCCCGTTGATCACAGAGCTTTTTCCCCCCGTCTGCGGGGGCAAGGGATCTTCTCCAACCCTGGATCTGAGAGGGGCCCCCCTTTTGGGCCCCGGGAATCCGCAAGGGCGATGAATGGAAAAACCGGTTTTCCCAACACCGGGAGGGGGCATTTGAGTACCTGGGGGATCCCCTTTCGGACTGTGTAATGCCCCCCCCGTCTTCCAGGAGCTCGTGAAGGGACATTTTCAAGACTCCCCCCAAACACCTGCGTAGTGGTTTACCTAGATGATATTTGGTTTGACTCCCCCTGACCTCAAACCCCATCGCGGGCCTTTTCCAAGGGGTGTTAAGCGTCTCCGAGAAAAACCCAAATCTGTATCCCAAAAGGCTAGGGAAGTGCCTTTCCAAAAAACCCCACCCTTTCCCCGTTTTCGGAACATCATTTCTGCCCAAAAGGCCTACGGAGGGCCCCAGCGAAACTGTCGGGCCGTGTTGCAGGGCCCCCCCCAAAACCCCCCCTCCCAAGCCAAAAAACCCCGTTTCAGGGGGTTTTTTGTAATTTTACTTTTCCCCCCAATTTATTCCCCATTTTTCCTAGCTAGGGCCCCTTTATAGTGGCCAAAACAAAGAAACCACGCTAACCCTCGCAGCGGGCCCTCCGAAGTTAAAGAGGCTTTCCTCTAAAGCTCAAGTCTCCCTTCCCTCCACAGCACTATCCTTTCGGGGGGGGGCCCCCCCCCAAAACCCTTCTCGGGGAAGTAGATGCCTGTCTGTGGGGGTCGGGAGCTTTTTTTACCCCCAAAAAAGGGCCCAGGGGAAAAGACTGAAACCGGGGGCTTCTTTTCCCAAACTTCCCCCTGGGGCCGAGAGGAGCTACAGTTTGGCGCCCGGGGAGCTGCTAGCTATCGGGTTGGCTTTGGGGGAAATTTGGCGTTATCTCGGGAAAGGGTCCCTCGCCATCCCATCCACACCCTATTCGGAAACACAAAAACCTTAATAAAACCTCCAGACGGCTCCCGGACTTAAACCCCCCCAGGCTAGGTGGTCGCTCTTCTTCTCCCGGTTTTCCCCAAATTTCCCGATCCATTTTTCCGGCCTTCCAGAAAGAATGTGGGGAGCTGACCCTCTCCTCCCGTGCCTCCAAGTGGGGGGTAAAGAACTTTCTCCGGAGCACATAATTCCCCCCAAAAACTTCTTTTTCCCCGGGTGTCCAGTTTCCTAAAAAACCCTCCGGGGGAAGAAACCCACGTAAGCCCCCGCTTCTCCCCAGACATATCTTGAAATGGGGACAAATTTCCCCCCTTGGTGGACGGTTCCCTCCCCCGGGGCCCCCAAAAACATTCCTCTTATATCCCGGGTTCTATTGGGGGGCCAGAGCCGTTAAGGATGTCAAGGGCGAGTTTAGTCTTGTAACTCCTGTTCCCACAAAAAAGAAAGCCCCTCACAAGCTGGCAGGGGCCCAAACATCCCCCTTCCCTTCCCCACTCAGCCATGGTCCCATATTGCGATGGACTTTGTAAAAACCCAAATTTCCCCCCTTTGGTGGCAACACCATTGGGTTTTGGGGGATCACAGACGGTTTTCCCCAAAATGGCCCATTTTGTCCCCCAACCCGGCCGCCTCTGCTCCTCGCCCGGCCCGAACTGGGTTTTTTTCGTCATGTCTTTCGGTGCCATGGACTCCCCAGCAAAATTTTTTCGGATCGAGGGGTCCAGTTTTTTTCCAAGTTTTGGGGGGCCCCTTTTGTTTTCCCCAAATTAGGTGAAGTCGACTTCCTTTTTGCTTACCCCCCCTCAGACAATGGGGCCCGGGGGGGAGGGGCAACCAGCTCTTGGGGTGTTTCCACGCCACTTCGTCTCTGAAGTCAAGATGACGGGCCAACTTGCTGCCATTGGGGGGAATTCTCCCTATAACTCCCTAATTCAAAAGTCCCGGGGGGGCCCCGCCCCCTTTACAATCGTATCGGTCTGCATCCCCGCCCACCCCCTCCCGGGCATCCCATCCGAAGTTCGGTGGCAGATGAATTGTCGGGAAACTTAAAGGACCATCTGGTCCAAGACCCGCGGTCTTCTGCTCCGTGCTTCGGAGCGCACGAAGGACTCAAGCGGATAAAAAGAAGAAGCCCCCCTACCGGTCTTCCCCCCGGGTGAATAGGTTTGTGGCTATCGAAAAATATCTCCGCCTCAAGATGCCTTCCTACAAACTGCATTTATATAATCTAGAACAGTGGGCATGCTGGGAGTTGTAGTTTCCCAACAGCTGGAGGGCCGGCAGTTTGACATCCCTGGATTAGGGCATATAAAAGCCAATTTTAGAATAGTCCAATGTTTTGCTCTTAGCCATTCTTGGGTGTTTTTAGCCATGTATTTTAGGTCATTATTCTGTTTTAACACCCATTACCTACAACTGAGACCAAACTTTCTGACACTGGATAGCCCATTGTGCTCCAGAATGTCTTTATAGTTTTGAGATTTCATTGTACTCTGCACAGATTCAAGACACTCTGTGCCAGATGCAGCAAATCAGTTCTAAAACATAACTGAGCCTCCTTCATGTTTCACAGTAGCTACAATGTTCTTTTCTTTGTATGCTTCATATTGCATCTGTGAACATAGAGCTACTGTGACTTGCCAAAAAGCTCCAGTTTTGTCTCATTTGTCTCTTTCCTTAACTTTCTTTGGTCCTTGTTCAGTGTCATACACACCATGATATCAAACAGCTCATGACTTTTCACCTTATAAATAAGCAGACCAACTGATTGCAGGTTTGAAGACACCCGTGATGCTAATTACAGGACATACCTTAGTTTAACATATTAACATAGTTTAACATATTAAATCTTCTATCTTTTCTAGGGGATACCATCATTTTTGTCCAGGCCAGTTTCATTAATTTTTTTTATTTTACTTTTTCGGTTGAAACACAATTTCAACATAATGTCTGATTTTCAAAAATTGATTTTAGCTTTTTGTGTTTTTTTTCCTTTTGAACCGAACCACAATTCCATCGGAATGTCCAATTTTCATCAATTCATTTTTAGTAAATTTAAATGTATTATTGCTTTTGACAGTTTCAAGTATTTCAGTGACTATTGTAGACTTTTCTTTAACAGAAGTTTACCAACAATTTTGTCCAGTGTCCGCGCATTTCAATCTGCTCATCTCATCCTGCTCTATAACATGCTTCCTGCACATTGGACTACATTTTCAATGTGACGGATACCCTTTAAGAACACTTCGGGCCACATGTATGAAAACTGTTTAGGCATTAGACTTTCTTTGTTGTTTATAGCAACCAATCAGAGCGCCCCTTTCATTTTCATAGCATGCATGCTATGGGCAACAAAGAAAGTTTTAGATCTAGACAGTTTTCACACATGTCAACCTTTGTATGTAAAATGCATTAGACTTTTGCACTTTGTCGTGGGATTTTTGGGTGAAACTTTAACCTTGTGTCATTAAATGAAAGAGAAGGTTTTACTGATAGAAACTGCTGCTTGATTTCTCCACTCTGAACCATGCAATCCCAGTGTTCCCTGACACGCCAGTGTACAATAGATTCAACACCTGTGAAGGTACTTTCTACATATGATTTCTATTTATAATACTGGCGCCCTCTCTAGTATTAGGGTCTGAATAACACTTAGGGCTGGCCCCCACGGCACGGGTTTGCGAACGGTTTTTCAGACGGTTTGCGGTTTTGCAGACCATCTGAAAAACCGTCCGCAAACGAACACACCGGGCTTCTATGGAAAACCCGTGCAGCAGTCCCCACTGCACGGGTTTTCTGCCCGAAAAACATTGTGCATGTTCATTCTTCCATCCGGTTTTCGGACAGAATATAAACATGTGAATGGGAAGGGGGGGGGCTCCTCGCAGAGAAAAGCCGTCTCCTCCGCGGCCGTTGGGACGGCACACAAACGTGACAGATACCGGTCAGATAAACCGACCGGTATTTGTCCTCTGCCGTGTAAACGGGCCCTAACATCTCTGAACCCCCTAGAGCTACACCCCTGGTCCGAAGTGTTACACCCTTCCTAAACATACTGTGAATATATTGCATATAGTGTACTAACTTGTTAACAGTTAACAGTTAACAAAAGAGTGCAGTCAATTAATAAAAAAATAGGCATCTAAAAAGAATTGCTAAGTGGATTAACGGTGACATGTCAATAAATATGCAAATAGAAGTATAAGTGAACTTTGCTTTTTAATTAATTTTCTTCGGAGCGTTAAATAAATTATCTGCCTACATGCAGAGTTTAAAGAATTAGAGTTCTGCTTGTGGTTGTTAAGCTAGAGATGCTAAGCAAAACTTTAATGGAAGAAAATGCTTCGAAGTTCTAGCGGTAAGTGACATAATGCACCCCTGCATATTCTTCTGTCTTCAGGTTCGTTTATGATTTGATTATGGGGGAACCTATTTATGGAATCCCTCCTTGGATGTCCACAAGATTACACTAAGTTCAATCTTTGGTTTTGACCTGCAGAATCAGAAAACCCTTGAAAATGCAGTAAATGTTGAAAGGTCTAAATATTTAATATATTAATATAGATCCCTAACTGCTATCACACACATCTGTCACTCCCTGCATTTGGGCACTCACAGGCACTTATCTGTATATAGATGTACTGTCTGGGTGGCAGGTTCATCCATTTTTTCATGTAAACCACCCCCTATTTATGAAACATGGCTGGACCATTGTAAACTTGGCACTTCTTACCGTATGTTTCACCCATACACCCTAATAGATTGTAAGCTCCCAGAGCAGGGCCCCTCAACCTTGTGTCTCATTTGAAAGTACTTTTAAGTGTAATGACTGATGTTTACCTTGAATTTGTAAAGTGGGGAAATGTTGGCGCTAAAAAATAAAGTTAATTATTATTATTATTATTATTATATTTAAGAAGGATCTGTCAGCAGAAAAGACCGGTCCGCTTTTTTAAGACCGGGACTAATTGAATTTAAATCATAGCATTTTTTTTTTGGAAAGGGCGTGTGTATTTAAAGGGGGAACCTGTAAGGTGGTTTATGCTCCCTTTAAAATTTGATAGGGATTTGATAGGAAACGAGACGTGATATATAGCTTAAATGAAGGGACGGGAGATGGCTCTTGAATAAGGGATATGAAGAGGAGAAAAAGGGCTCCGGATATATGGGGTTATATAAAAGGGGAGAGGTTTGCTGAGCTCTGTGATGTTTAGCGTTATATGATAGGGGGAAGAAGTGACCCTTTGTGATATAAGGGTTATTTGATGCAGAGGGGAGCGGGCCCTTGGATAATAGGGTTTATGGTAAGGGGAGGAGCTCAGCTCGGATTTAGGGTTTTTTGATAGAGGAGAGAAGTGACTCCGTGATAATAGGGTTTTATGAAAGGAGAGGTTGCTGACTCTGTGATGCATAGCGTTAAGATGAGGGAGAACGAGCTCTTGAACAAGGGTTTTATAGAAGGGAGAGAACTAGCTCTGTGATAAAAAGGGTTATATGACGTGGGAGAAGGGCTGATCTCTGTGTATAAGGGTTTTTTTATAGAGGAAAAAGCTAGTCTGTGATTATGGGTTATATGATAGAGGGAGAAAGTAAACTCTGTGATATATGGGTTATATGATGAGGGAGAGAAGCCGAGCTCTGTGTATTGGGGTTATATGATAGGGGGAGAGAAGCCGGCTCTGTGATTATGGGGTTTAATTATAGTAGAGGGTTTGAGCTCTGTAATATATAGGTTTATATATGTAGCAGGGGACTGAGCCTGTGAATATGGGTTATATGATGTAGGAGAGGGCGAGCTCTGTGTTTTATAGGGTTATATAAAAGGGGGAGAGAAGCTGAGCTCGGGAAAATTTATAGGGTTATATGATAAGGAGAGAAGCTGCGTTTGGATTTTAGGGTTTTGATGTGGGGGGACG
Source organism: Phyllomedusa bahiana (assembly GCA_025379985.1). Taxonomy (NCBI): domain Eukaryota; kingdom Metazoa; phylum Chordata; class Amphibia; order Anura; family Hylidae; genus Phyllomedusa; species Phyllomedusa bahiana. Next base: position 51,855 of record JAODAL010022154.1, on the reverse strand, counting down.
AGCTCTGTGATATATGGGGTTTATATGTAGAGGGAGAAAAACTGAGCTCGTGATAATAGGTTATATGAAAAGGGAGAGAAGCTGAGTTGTGATATATAGGGTTTAAAATTTGATAGAGGGAGGGGACTGTGCTCTTTATTATGGGGTTACATGTAGGGGGAAGGAGTGACCCCTTGTGATAAAGGGTTTATTTATAGAGGAGAAAAGCAGCTCTTGATTATAGGGTTATGATAGAGGGAGAGCTGGCTCTGTGATATTTTGGGTTTTTTGATAGAGGAAGAAGCTGGCTCGTGTATAAGGGTTATAATAGAGGAGGAAGCTGAACTCGTGATATATAGGATTTTATGATAGGGGAGAAAAGCTGACTCTGAATTGGGTAATGATAGAGGAAGAACTGAGTCCGTGTTATTAGGGTTAATGATGGGGAGGTTGCGGGCTCGTGATGCTAGCGTTATTGATGAGGGAAAAAAGCTGGTCTGGATAATAGGTTATATGAAGGGGGGAAAAGCAGAGTCTGTGATATTTAGGGTTATTGATGTAGGAGGGAGGAGCTCTGTGATTATAGGGTTTATGTTAGGGGGAGGAAGCTGAGCTCTTGATATTGGGGTTTATTGATAGAGGGAAGAACCGACTCTGTGATATATGGGTATATGTTTGAGGGAGGGGAGCGTGCTCTTGTATATAGGGTTTTAAGATAGGGGAAAGAGGAGCTGAGCTCTGGTATATAGGGTTATTTGATAGGGAAGAGAAGTGGCTTGTATAATTTAGGGTTATATGATAGAGGTGAGAAGCTGAGCTCTGTGATATATAGGGTTATATAACAGTTATGTTAATTGTGCAAAATCTTTACTTTTGTTCTCAAAGACAAAAAGTAGGGGGGGGAGTGGGAGACAAAAAAGGCGCACAAATATATTGTAGTATGTTAGATTTCTTATGATTAATAAAATTCTTAATAAAATGTGCTCACATGAGCTGTTTGTTATATAAAATGGTACAACACATTAAACAAATTTCTTATATCCACCATCCAGGTTCTGGCGCCGCTTCTTGTATTCTTCTTTCCCTGCACAATGGGATCAAAGGAATATATATAGTTTCAGTGGGTAATAATACCTATACCCAAATAGGGCTATACAGCGCTAGGATGTGATTTTCTTACCACAAAACGGTCATATGTCTTAAATATTCTTAAAAATATATTTAATAAAGAAATATAAAAAACAAAACAATCCAATAAAATACAACAAATAAGGCCACTTTCTACGCGTTTTGCATGCTATCTCTCAAGCTTCATCAGGAATAACATACATTTACTCAATCTTTTATAATACTACAATTAAAAAGGGGTCAGGTTTTCTAATCTTTTTAGGGCTTGTTACACATTTTTTGTGATCCGTTTTATGGATCGCAAAACGGATCTAACAATTGTCAGTGTGTTAACATTGGTTAAGCAAAAGCGCTTTGTTCTCAGGGGGAGATCGCCGATGCGCTTTTGAGGGTTCCCTCGTTTTTTCGCTTTCCCTTTAAAAAATTGACATGTTAATTTTTTTGGGGTTTACGCAAGTAAAACCCCCATAGCCATGGCACCTGTCCAAAAGGCTCCAACCCCCGGGGAAAAATTATCAGCTGCGCTTTGCATCCTGAAAGCGGAGCGAAGGGGGAGGTGAGGGGGCACGGGGGGAGGGGGGGGTTTTGGGGGGGGGAGGGGAGGTGCTGGGTGGATGGAGGGTGCTGGTTGGGGGAGGGGAGGTGCTGCAGGGGGGTGACGGATGGCTTAATGGGGGGTGAGGGGGCTGCCGGGGGGTTTGGGTGGATGGCTGGGGAGGTGAGGGGTGCGGGGAGTGGATGGGGGAGGTAGGTGTTCCATGGGGATGGATGGAGGGCGGGGAGGTGGTGTCGGGGGGATATGGTGGGGTGGTGGGGCTGGGGAGGTAGGTGTACAGGGGGGTGGATATGGTGGTGGGTGGATGGGGGGCTGGGGGTGAGGGGCTGCGGGGGGTGGATGGGTGCTTTGGGAGGGGGGTGCTGCAGGGGGGGGGATGGTTATGGGGGTTTTAGGTGTTTCGGGGGATGGAGGATGGATGGAGGGAGGGAGGTGTTTTCAGGTGGGGGTGGATGGGTGGGTGGCTGGGGAGGGGGGGCCAGGGGATGGATGGGGGGGGGAGGGGAGGGTTTTTTCAGGGGGATGGATGGTGGTGGGGGGGTGAGGTGTTCAGGGGGGTTTGGAGGGGCGGGGAGGAGGTGTTGCAGGGGGAGGATGGTGAGGCTGGGGCGGTGAGGTGCTACAGGGGGATGGATGGGGGATGGTGGGGAGGGTGGAGGTGGGGCAGGGGGGTGGGTGGAGGGTGGGAGGGAGGGGTGCAGGGGGGGAGGTGGAGGCTGGGGATTTAGGGGTTGCAGGGGGGGGAAGGGGAGGTGGGGGCGGAAGGGGAGGATGGAAGTGATGGGGGGGGGTGAGGGGCTGCAGGGGAAGGGGGGTTTGGGTGGCTGGGGAGGTGAGGGCGCCGGGGGTAGGAAAGGGGGGATGGTGGGGGGGGGGGGGGGTGGGGATTGGGGGCGCGGGGGGGATGGGGCGGGGAGGGAGGTTGGGGAGGGGGAAAGGGGGATGGTGGGGAGGGGATGCGCAGGGGGGTGGATGGTGGCGGGTGGGGGGGTGGGGTCGCAGGGGGATGGATGGATGGGGGAAGGTGAACTGCTGCTGGGGGAAGGAGAGAGAGAGAGAAAGTCTTTCTAAAGCACATGGGGGCCGGCCGGCCCCCCAAAACATTCATTTCACGGCGTGACTCGCCCTAAAAAAGACATTTACTTTTCTCCCCCCGTCAATACGATCGTTTGTATACGGGGGTGACCATTCCCAAAGCTCCTAAGAAGCTTTGGGTTACCACAATTTTTGGCACGTATTTTGCCCCGTATAAACCAATAGCAGCTAAATTGCGGGGGAAAAAAGGTGCCAAAATAAGCCATGTGAACATACCCAATCTCTCCGGGCCCTCTGAGTTTATGGACAGAACTCCCTTGTTCAGAACTACGAAGAGGGTGTGCTGCTGTGTAGGGCCAAATGAAATAAAGAGTGCATTGATTTCAAAGAACACCATATAAAGCTTCAATTTTCCTGCGTTGGCACTGTAGGACAACTAAATAATTACTGAAGATCACAAGCAATTGACAGGAGGCACAATAATTGCATATGCTATGATATGGTCATTATCAAAACAGACAAGTCCTGTTCAGTAGTTTTTTTTTTTTGCTTTTTTTTTTTTTTTGTGCTAATTATTATCCACCATATTTTTGGGGCTATAAGACGCACCTAAGTTTTAGGTGGAAGGAATTTTATTTCTGATATTTTAATACTTTTTGATTTTGTTTTAAACTTCAGTATCTCTAGGGTACTTGACCACTAGCAGGCACAATCACTTGTACACTGTTCCTCAATAGAAATAAATTGCTGAAAACGGTTCTTCTATTACACAATGCCTCAAGCATGATGTCGTAGGAGTAACAACATGGCAGCAATGGAGGACTTTATTAGGACCTTGGCTGCAATAACAACCATCCTGCACCCCGTGATATAGTCCTGGGGGATCGGGCAATGGAATAGGGGGTGGCATCTGTTTTCAACGACTTAGATGCCGCAGTTGCATTTACTTCAGGATCTAAAGGGTTAAAGGCCGGACTATGAGTTATCTCTGATCTCATCTGCTAGCAGCAGGACCTGGCTTTATCTAACTGCTGTTACCTGCTGCAGAACTCAGTGAGTGAGTGAGCTTCATACACCATTAGGCTATGTTCACACGGCGTAATTGCGGCCGCAATTACACCGGGTGATTTGGGAGTCGCCAGCCCCATTGACATGCATTACTCGCGGCGCGCATTCACCGCAAGTAATTGACATGTCACTTATCTCCCGCTCGTACAATATGATCGTATTGTACGAGCGGGAGAGGAGGCGTAATCCATAGTTCTCTATGAGATCTATGGATTGCCGTAATTTCGGCGCGCATCTTGCTCGTATTTGCGCCGAAATTTGCCTGTGTGAACATACCCTTACTGACCTGATGACTCAGTTGTACGTCTAATGTCAGTAACAGGTAAAAGGGTACGTTCACATTATAAAACACAGTAAAGTTTTACCCTGTGTTTAGGAAAAAGAAGTGTGTCTTACACTGTGGTAACAAAAATTTATATATCTAGCACCAACACAACTACAATATTAAGCTTAAAGGAAGCAACTAAAGACTAATTTCTTCCCTTTTCCTAATAGTCGAAATAGCTCTGTTTAAGCTCTCCAGTACGATATGCTTAGTACTGTATATCTAGTGGCTCAGCATACAATTATTAAATTATTGAAAGTATTCCATTATCATTTGATGTTGATATCATTGTAACATGAAGGATTTAAATACTGATTCCCTATAAATCACTCTGCATGTGGCCCTGTATTTATATTGCCTCAGAACTCCTATAGGGATTTTATTGGGGTTGTGTTAGGCCATATATTGTATGCTTCTACATTCATAGCTATCAGTGAAGGACCATAAACAAGAATATGAGGATCATTGAAATGTACATCTGGGTTCCCTGTAGAGGAAAGAGGATGCAGCAAGTTCCTATATGGTTTCAACATAGGAATAAAATCATGCATCCAGCAGTTTTGTGGACTAGTATATAAATTATTGTCCTTTTAGTCTATGTTGAAGCGTATAGTACTAACATATATCCTTCCATCCTCATTTATTCATGGGATTAATCATTTAAAGAGATAGTATTCAGAAAGCTCTACAATGCATGCGGTTAAAAATAATATACTGGCAATAACGCTGCCATAAGCAATTTCAGGGTCCCTTACATATGAAGCATCTGGGCCCCTTGCCCATTACCAGCTCCTAACTTCCACCATATCAAGAAGCCCTAATTTATAAAAGTACAGGCAGTCCCCGACTTACACTGTTCCGACTTACATCTGTCCCCTAGTTACAAACGGAGACTTATGGGGCGTGCTGGCACTTGTAGTTCCATGTTCCACAGCAGATAGTAGCTGTGGAATCACAAGTTCCAGCATGTCACAGCAGCACGTGAGGTGAAAATGAGGTGAAATCTTCTTAACAAGGGCACAGACAGCAAAATAAATGTAAAAACCCTTCCTTGCACTATCCAAAACTAAAATAAACCTTTTGTGCTGGAGCTACATTTAATAATTCTACCTGTTCCGACTTACATACAAATTCAACTTAAGAATAAACCTACAGTCCATATCCCATTCATAACCCGGGGACTGCCTGTATAGTAGTATGCCACTATTGCCCTGGTAGCATCGCTGATACTCATTCACTGGTCTGCAATTATACATTTCAGGGTCCCCCTGCCCATTACCAGTTATTTATAACATTTGATGTGGGGTTTTGACTTCCTCTGGATCAACACTATAGGACAATAGGCTGAACTGGATGGACGTCTGTCTTTTTTCAGCCTTGCAAACTATGTAAAATATCCAGGACATCTCAGCTGACCACTGTGCTCGTTCGACAACTTTTTAGTCCTATTCTCCCAGAGGCAAAGTTCAACGTGGTTTCTCAGGCCTTTTTCCAGTACCACAATTTTCCATATAGAGTCTCTCTTCTTCTGCCCCTTCATTCTAGAAACTGTGAGATTCTTAGGGAGACATGTATGATTGGGTTTCTCACCCTTTTCTGGCGTAAAATGCGCCAATGTGAGTCGGCTACGAGGTCTAATGCGCCAAATGAATTTTTTAGGTGCATTGTTAGTAAGACAACATTTTTCATGTGCCTCACATGAGGGGTGTTCTGAGGGGGTGGCGCACCACACTCGTAATATTAGACACATATATGAATGTGGTTTGGCAAAACTAGGCACAGTACTGCTCGAGCCTGAGGAGTCAAAGTGGAGCTAGATTTGCTGTTAGGGGCAAAAATGTCCAATATTTCTCAACATAAACCAGTACAATAATAAAAAGTAATTTATGATAATAAGCAACCTATATAACATTAAATTATTTAAATTTAATTAAAAATTGTATCATATAAAATTAATATAAAAAGATATAAGATCCCAAAAATATAAAAATATCTCCTATAAAATGCATTTAAAATTAAAATAATCTAAAACTAATTTTACATTAAATAAACCACTGATGTTGTTCAGATTTTAAAATTTTTACTACATTAAATTTCAAATTTAGTTTTGCTGCTCTCACCCTTCGTTCTACATACAGTAAGAGCCAGCACAGCACAGGTCTTGCTGGGACCTGTGGTCCACCAAGCAGGATCAGTACCATAGTTTCTATTCACTGACATGCTATTCTAATGACTTTTCTTTTATTTCCAGTCTATCTATAGCCTTTATATATTTGGCCCATTACTGTACTTATGCACCTAACTTCCATAAAGTGAAGCCCTAAGTGAAGCCCTAGAGCTCAGTTATAGTCTGGGAGCAAGAGGGAACAGACACTTTGGCTGTATAACTTGTTTTTCTTTGGCCCCATTTGAAATGAATTCTCTTTTATTGGAAAATTCCTTTTAATATAGATAATTTTCTGCAGCACTCTACACTGCCGACATGTGTCACGTCAAGTAGGGAACCTATTGTTGAAAAGTATTGGTCCACAGACAGTGTCTGGTGGTAGGGGTCCTCAAGCTGAAGTTTTGCACCCGGGCCCATGAGTCTCTAGCTATGCCCTTGTTTTAAGCCCAAGGAAAGCGCGATCCTTCAGCCATGCTTCCCTAGAGGTTTCCTCCACAAGGGTTTTTTTTCTCTCCTGAGTGCTGTAGGATGACTCCTAGTGAGTCTGAAATTTGCTAATTGGTAAAAAAATAAATAAAAGCTAAAAAAAAAAAAGAAAAGAAAAAATTAAAAAAATATTAATAATGGAAATATACACTGTAACAGCTTTTATGTTGTGGTTTAGGAGTCCGGTGGAAGTTATAGGCCAAGTTATGGTAGACTAATTTTAATTAATAGAGGATGTTAGACCTCATGGTGTGAAGAGGCTGGGCTTTGGAAGTGGTCAGCCTTAAGGATGGCATAATGGTAATGTCATCCAGGGGCGGGCACGGTGGTTAAGCAGGAGTGAGAATCTTCAGAAGGGTCAGTGGTGCCCCTAAAGTGTACTGGCTTTGCTAGAATAGCAAGCCAGAGCGTGCTGCCCCTTTAATGCTGTCTGGCCGGGTGCTGCATGTCAGACAGCTGGGAATCTCACACAATGGCCTAGCACTTCACCTGACTCCTTTCCATATTTGTTGTACTTCTGTGGTCTGAATAAAGTTGTGGCCACTTTGACAACAAAGAACATGTTTTGTGCATTTATTCTTATGTTCAAATTGGATGTACTAGTTAGAGCGGGGGTTCATCCCATATCCAAAAGTCATGCGCCAAACACACAGGTGAGGTGCAATGAACTTTAGACACCATTTATGAACGCACAAAAACCACTTTCATACTTTCAGGTGCATTATACACTGAAAACGAGATGCCAAAATGCACTTCGATCCACCTAGTTCCACACATGTCTCCCTTAGTGGCTGGAGCTCCCCTGGTAAAACAGTTAGGATTTTATTGTAAATCTAAAAAATCTACATCTTACCATCAATCTTAGGCCATTTTCTTATCTCAGGAAGGGGGTCTCTTCCTCATGTGTACTAATCAAAGTAGGCACAGAATAGAACAAAGGGTTTTAATCGTAAATGTAGCATACTCAATACACAGACAGAAAGGTGATAAGAGGGATTGTCTTTGAGCATGTGTGGACCCAGGTCTACCTCCCATACCTCCAAAATGGTTGTCGAAAGCTGCAATGCCCTTTCTCTAGAAAAAAAGGATTGTACAGGCAGTCCTCGACTTACACCGTTCCGACTTACATCTGTCCCCTAGTTAGAAATGGAGACTTATTGGGCATGCTGGCACTTGTAGTTCCATGTTCCATAGCAGATAGTAGCTGTAGAACAACAAGTGCCAGCATGCCACAGAAGCACATAAGGTGAAATCTTCTTAACAAGGGCACAGACAGCAAAACAAATGTAAAAATCCCTTCCCGGCACTATCCAAAACTAAAAAAAAAAAACACCTTTTGTGCTGGAGCTACATTTTATAAATGTACCTGTCTCATCTTACATACAAATTCAACTTAAGAACAAACCTGCAGTCCCTATCCTGTTCGTAACCAGGGGACTACCTGTATTTGCTTTGCTGTATATTGATATAGCTTTGAATAGATTTTATTATACAAGAGAAAACATTATTTCATAGAGTGAGCATTATTTTATTTTATTTTTGTTATTTATTTTCCTCTAATAAGTCTCACTGATTTCCAATGACAGGATCAGAATCTATAGCACAAGTTTGTTAATTAGCAGTGTGATGGTAAACTGTCCGGGATAACTTGTGGCAACAATGGAGTTCAATTTCAACCAACAGGGAATTTTGTATGTTTTCCAGTGTTTCTTTCCCTGGTCTAATTACGTAATAGGAGGTTAATTAGATGTCCATTAAGATGACTTTAATGTATGTAAATTGGCTTTGGTGCAGTGCATGTGTGCCTGTGACAGGTAAATTACATTGTAAGCTCCTTTGAGGCAGTCAGTTATATGTTAGAAAAAAATATAGGGCGACATGTATGATTTTTGGCACCCAGGCGCCAGTTTTATTGCAAGCATTAGTAGCGTAGAATGCGCCTGAATTTATGAACCTGTTCTACTGCGGGTGATAGATTTAGCACTTTGTAGCTTAGAAAGTAACAATTCAGGCACAGGTAAACCACTTTTTAATTGGTCTACCTGCTCCAGCAGTAATGCGCCTGGATTTGCTGTACTAAAATCATAAATGTGTAAAATGCTATGGTTGTAGTGTGACATGCCTCCAGAACACCCCCCGATCTTAGGTGCATTACAAATTCCCGCGGGCACTTTATAATGCGCCCAATTATGGAGTGCGTCTGCTCCTACATCAAGCGCACAGCGCTGCGCCACTTTTTGGGCTGACAGTACACCGGATAACTGTTGCAGTCCTGTACATACATGTCACCCATAGTTTTTAATATGTTGCTTGTTAGACGGTCATTTTTGTATGGGGCCTTTGATCCAATTATGGGGCCCCATTTAAAGAGGGTCCATTGAAGAGGCAAAATCACAATATTGACTGAATGTAAATTTACTCCACGTGGAGGTGCAATCCTCAAAAGGGTTTCCTGATGTCACACATTCATGGCATATCAATAGGATATGTCCTAAATGTGTGATAGGTGCAGGTTCCACTTCTGGGATTCACACCTGTCTTGAGAATGGGCCCCCAAAATTCTCTGTTGAGAACATAGAGATGGTCAGAACTCTTCTAATCATCTAATTTGGGTGATTTGAGTAGAACTAAGTGAGCTATACACATATCAGCATCAATACAGTGTTATCATCAACTTTAAGGTAGGAATACACAACATGGTTGGAACCAGGGCCGCCAACAGAAATTTCAGGGCCCCATACAGCTGAAGCACCTGGGCCCCCCCCTCCATAAACCCCGCCCCCAGAAACCCGATCGCCCCGCTCCCAGCAAAAAAAACGGCCTCTAGGACAAAAAATGCGCCCATTTTACCACATAATACAGTGTGCAAAAAAGAACTGTATTGTGTAGTACAAAAGCAAGTGAGTCACACATCTGTCTGTCTCACACATCATAGACACAGGGCTAAATAGCTCCATCCATATCCCCCTCCACCCACATACAATATCCCCTCCACCAACATACAATATCCTTCCTCCACCCACATACAATATCCCCCCTCCACCCACATACAATATCTCCCTCCACCACACAATACTAACTATCTCCCTCCACCACATAAAAATATCCCCCTCCACCCACATACAATATCCCCCTCCACCCACATACAATATCCCCCTCCCACCCACATACAATATCCCCTCCATGTTTCCCTTGGTCACGCACCTCACCACCTTCGAAAATCATCACCAGCAAGACAGTAAGTGTACCTCCTAACACCAGCTCAGGTATAACCTACAACACCGCCACATAGAGACCACATAGAGGTCAGACACCAGCTCAGGTATAACCTACAACACCGCCACATAGAGGTCAGACACCAGCTCAGGTCACATCACATTACAGTGAATACAGCACTGATCCAATTTAGAAGCAAAATAACCCCTGAAATCAGGAACTCACCGGAGATGTCATATCTGAGGAGTCGTTCTCTTCTCTCATGAGTCATTCTTATTCCCTTTTCCTCTGCATCCGTTCCACACCGCCATGACGACTTGTCCCGGCCACAACTCATCCCTGCAGAAATTATACACAAATATCTTAGAATCCTCAATTTTCAAGCATTTCTTTACCTATTCCCACCTCTGTACAAACTTCCCAGGGGTGGGAGAGCGGGTACAAGCCATAACTTAGAGGCCTAGTATCCTAAGGGGTTGGAGGGTGGGGAGAGGACTAACCCTCTGGAGATAATGCTACAACTATGGGCTGCTGCCCTAACAATTATATTACCAGGTAGGTAGGCAAATGGGAAAGGTCCCGGTAATTAGATAGGCCCTATTTAGGTAGGTAGACACCCGCCGGATAAGTTGGAAAGGCCGGGCCCCAAAGGTAGGTTGGTGGGTTACCAAAGCCATGAGTCCCCTTTAGTTTGTAGGCGGGTCAGGGCCCTCCTTTAGAGGTGAGGTAGTCAGGGCCTCCTTTAGAGGTTACGTAGAGTCAGGGCCCTCCTTTAGAGGTTAGGTAGAGTCAGGGCCCTCCTTTAGAGGTTAGGTAGAGTCAGGGCCCTCCTTTAGAGGTTAGGTAGAGTCAGGGCCCCCTTTAGATGTTAGGCAGCCAGGGCCCCCTTTAGATATAGGCAGCCAGGGCCCCTTTAGTTATAGGCAGCGCCAGGGACCCCCTTTAGTGATAGGCAGTCAGGGCCCCCTTTAGTGATAGGCAGCGCCAGGGACCCCCTTTAGTGATAGGCAGTCAGGCCCCCCTTTAGTGATAAGCAGTGCCAGGGACCCCTTTAGAGATAGGGCAGTGCCAGGACCCCCCTTAGTGATAGGGCAGTCAGGGCCCCCTTTAGTGATAGGCAGTCAGGGCCCCCTTTAGTGATAGGCAGTCACGACCCCCTTTAGTGATAGGCCGCGCCAGGGCCCCCTTTAGTGATAGGCAGTCAGGGCCCCCATTAGTGAGAGGCAGTGCCAGGGACCCCCTTTAGTGATAGGCACGCCAGGGACCCTCTTTAGGATAGGCAGCGCCAGGGACCCCTTTAGTGATAGGCAGTGCCAGGGACCCCATTTATTGATAGGCAGTCAGGGCCCCCTTTAGGGGATAGGCAGTCCAGGACCCCCTTTAGGTAGGCAGCGCCAGGGACCCCTTTAGTTGATAGGCAGCGTCAGGGCCCCCCCTTTAGAGATAGGCATTTGCCAGGGACCCCCTTTAGTGATAGGCAGTCAGGGCCCCCTTTAGTGATGGGGCAGTCAGGACCCCCTTAGTGTTTGGCTGCGCCATGGACCCCCTTTAGTGATAGGCTGCGCCAGGGACCCACTTTAGTGATAGGCAGTCAGGGCCCCCTTTAGTGATAGGCAGCGCCAGGGACCCCCTTTAGTGATAGGCAGCGCCAGGGACCCCCTTTAGTGATAAGCAGCGCCAGGGACTCCCTTTAGTGATAGGCAGCGCCAGGGACCCCCTTTAGTGATAGGAAGCCAGGGCCCCCTTTAGTGAGAGGCAGCGCCAGGGACCCCCTTTAGTGATAGGCTGCGCCTGGTACCCCTTTAGTGATAGGCAGTCAGGGCCCCCTTTAGTGATAGGCAGTCAGGGCCCCCTTTAGTGATAGGCAGCGCCGGGGACCCCCTTTAGAGATAGGCAGCGCCAGGGACCCCCTTAGAGATAGGCAGCGCCAGGGACCCCCTTTAGAGATAGGCAGCAGTGCCCGCTAGTATATTAAAAAAAACAAATCAATCACTTACCTGAGCCCCCGGTCCTCCGCTCCGAGTTTGCCGCCGGCTCTGCCGCCTTGCATAGGCGGCGCGGGGAAGTGACGTCCCCCGCGCCGCCTACGTCAGCAGTAGGGGCCGGCGCCCGGCAGGCTGAAGGCCTAATGCGTTCAGCCCGCCGGGAGATCAGCGGAGCGCTAGTGGCGCTGTGCCCCGGAAAACCGGCAGCCCAAGGAGTCGGGGACATTAGTCCCCAATCCAGGCCTTCTGGGGGCTCAGGACGCAGGGCCCGGGCGTGCAGAGAACCGGATGCGTGGCTGGGCCCCGGGGAGCGACGGCACTGCCTCCGGGGCCCCCCGCAACTCGGGGCCCCACACTGTGGGCCAGGCGGAGCCTAGTTCGGCGGCCGCGCCGCCGGGCCCCGCTCTGCCGTGAGGAATAAGGGGGCCCACTTGCTGCGGGCCCCCTTATTCCACCGGGCCCCATACGGGAGTACCGGTTGTACCCCCTGTATGGCGGCCCTGGTTGGAACACTGCTGTAACATGGACAAAAGGAACACATTGCAAGTTTGCGGAAATCATGTGCAGCTATTGACAAAGAGACAATACTAGAGTGGTCTTTGTCTGGATCATGGTCACATGGCAACTGCACTGTGTGTTCCTACCCTAAATTTTCAGGTAACTTTTTAAAGATAAGCTGTCATGTTCATATACACACGGGGCAGCATTATTTCTGGCCATTATATAACTTGTACAGTTAGATCCATATCTATTTAGACACTGGCACAAATTTTGTTTTTTGTTCCTGTTTACTGAAACATATTCAAGGTATATAATGGACATGGACATAAAGTCCAGACTTTCAGATTTCTTTTGAGGGTATCCACATTAAAATTGGATGAAGGGTTTAGGAGTTTCAGCTCCTTAACATGTGCCGTCCTGTTTTTAAAGAGACCAAAAGTAATTGGACAAATGAAATAATTGTAAATAAAATGTTAATTTCTAATATTTTGTTTAAAAACCTTTGTTGGCAATGACTGCCTGAAGTCTTGAACTCATGGATATCACCAGATGCTGTGTTTCCTCCTTTTTAATGCTCTCCCAGGCCTTCACTGCAGCAGGTTTCAGTTGCTGTCGGTTTGGGCCTTTCTGTCTGAAGTTTAGTCTTTAACAAAGGAAATGCAGGCTCAATTGAGCTGAGATCAGGTGACTGACTTGGCCATTCAAGAATATTCCATTTCTTTCTTTCTTCTTTTAATAAACTCTTAGGTAAATAAACTCTTTAGGTTTTGGGTCATTGTCCATCTGTATTATGAAACCCCGACCAATCAGTTTGGCTGCATGTGGCTGGATTTGAGCACACAGTATGTCTCTGAATACCTCAGAATTCATCTGGCTTTGTCAGATCATCAATAAACACTAGTGCCCCTGTGCCACTAGCAGCCATGCATGCCCTAGCCGTCACACTGCTGTGTTTTATAGATGATGTGGTATGCTTTGGATCATGAGCTGTACCATGCCTTCGCCATACTTTTTTTCTTTCCATCATTCTGGTAGAGGTTGATCTTGGTTCCATCTGTCCAAAGAATGTTCTTCCAGAACTGTGCTGGCTTTTTTAGATGTTTTTTAGCAAGGTCCAATGTAGCCTTTTTATTCTTGAGGCTTATGAGTGGCTTTCACTGTGCAGTAAACCCTCTGTATTTACTCTCATGAGTATTCTCTTTATGGGAGATTTGGTTAGTGATATGCCTACATCCTGGAGAGTGTTCAGAGAAACCACCTGCATTTGAGGTCACCTTGAAGATCGGGAAGTGGGCTTAAGCAGTTTTGATCAAAAATATGAACTAAGAACCTCAAACAATTTTCATGTATCCTAAATAGCAGAAATGCTTTTTCAAAACTTCCTATGTGCCTTTTGATAGTTTCTTTAGTTGATAGTATGCTACTGATATTGGAATGTGTATGTCCAAATATATATGGACCTAACTGTGTATAGTATTTTCACCACATTCCCCCTTTTAAGGCTCCAAGTCTAATTTTCAGGTGTTCTTGAACTAGTAGTAGAAACTAGTTGAAATAATGTCTTCAATACATGCAAACTCAAGAGTAGAGGATCCTGCCCCATAGTATGTCTATAGCACACCCTCAAACTAGCAGCATGGAGGATATTATATTGGCACTGAGTAATGCTGTACATCAAGCACTGGGATAAGATATAATACTTACTAAAGGTTTCAGCAGCATCTGTGCATCTCTATGACTCTAACAATTCCTCATAAGCTTCTATTAACAACATAAAAGGTCATCCATCAGCGAGTTGGCAGTCCGTATCCTTTCTCAAGGTCAACTTTTAGCATTTTTTTTGCAGTAGAAATAATAAATTAGGCAGGGGGTGGAGTTGATAAGTGGAGAAAGAGGCATTTTTCTGTGCTAGGATTTATTATTATGTAAGATTATTTCTTTTATGTTCACTTGTACTACTGGTTTCTGAAAAATGTGTTGAAAAGTTAGTGCCAATTTGATGGAACAGTATAACAAGCGACATATTACCATTGCGTTAGACACAATAAGATTTCTTTGCCTGCCATAACATTGAAATCAAGAGACAAAGAAGCACATAAGCTGTTCAAAATTACATGTAAGTTTTATTCCCCATTGAAAATGGGTCTCATAAGGGTTTCAAAGAGAAGCTGAAAGGTTGCCTTCTTGAAGACATGGTCGAATAAAACTTCTAAGCAATTCTGTACGATTGAAGTCTTTTGTGTCTCATTTGTCTTATGATGGGTATTGGTTAGAGGTGTTAGGTAGGCGCATTAGAAGCGTGCACTTTTTAAGCATTTTGAGGTTGGTGCAGCCTGAAATTTGTTTTTATGAAATCAAACAATATGTGATTAACCCCTTCAGGACCCGGGGGGTTTTTTTGGTGACACGTTCGTTTTTCCCTCCTCGCCTTCTGAAAGCCATAACTTTTTTATTTTTCCACCTACATAGACACATGAGGGCTTTTATTTTGTGGGAAAAGATGTACTTTCTAATGGGGTTATTCACTATACTATAGATTATCGGGGGAACCCCCAAAAAAATTCCAAGTGGGACAAATTTTTGAAAAAAAAAGTATTTTCCCCCCTGTTTTGGGGGGATTTCTTTTATGGGGGTTCAATCTTCGTAAATAAAATGTTTATTTGTATTTTTAAGGTTGTTACGCTCCTCAATACCAAACTGGGGTTTCCGTTAATTTTTGGGACCGTAAATAAATTCCAAACATTTTTTATTTTTGAAATTTTCGCCACGGCGCCTTTTTTGCACCAATAACTTTTTTTACAAAACCCCACGGCTTTAGTTGGGGGCATTTTTTTTCGGTCTGAAAATGTACTTTTTTTTCGCTAGCAGTTTGGAATGCATGGGACTTTTTTGATCATTTTTATTTCCTTTTTTGATGACGTAAAATTACCAAATAGGGGGGGGCGTTTTTTAAAACAAACCTAATATTGCATAGCAATGCATTAGGGGACAAAGAGGCGTTTTTTCCCCCCTTCTTCTGCGGACGGAAGTGGGGGAAAAGGCCAGGTTAAACGGGAGCCTTACAAGGCTCCCCACTTGATGCCGAACACCGCACCGATCGGTGCGCGGCACCGATCGGCGTTAATTCAGACGCTGTGGCCATCTTTGCCGCGGTGTCTGATGGGTAAAACAGCGCCAGCGGGCGGAGCCACCCGCCGGAGCTGTTACTGCCGGGTGTTAGCGGCGATATGCCGCTAACAACCGCGGCTGTGCGGGGGGGGTCGCGGCGCGATCCCCCTGCAAAGCCCCTGAGCGGCCCTGGGACGTACTCATACGCCCAGGGTCGTGAAGGGGTTAAAGGTGTGGTCCCAGCTAGCTGTTTTTTACCCTTCATAGCCTCAGGCTCCTTCTTTCTGGGCAGGCTGTGAGCGGGTGTACAACAGTGACCGACATTTCAGCTCTGCTTGCTCCTGTTTCTAGCTGAGTCTGTTATAGCAACATTACTGATGGAGGGATTGTGAAAAGCAATGACCCTGTCCAAGCAGGATGTCTGGCTATAAATAGCTAACAGAGCTGTATCTGTTATGAGAGGAAGCTTCTAGTGAGAGAGAAAAACTTACATGTTGTCAAGATACATTGTTACCTGGTCAGTAACTTTAAGGATTAAAGTATTTCTCATTAGAAATATAAGATCAGAGACTAAAAATTTCCATCTTACTGATAAGACACAGCAGGAGCGATGTTCCCATCCTGTGCGCTGCTGAAGCAGAGCGAGTTGGAGTTGGTCGGTAACCAGAAGCTTGTGTAAACGAGCAAAAGATAAGAACTGCTCTAACTATAAAATGAAGCAAATTTAGAACAGCAATATATTTGCTATTAGTATTAATTTCCCTTTGCCCACATGTCTAAATATAATCAGTGAGGTGTGAACACTCTTTAAAGCATAACATTATTCAATGCCAGTTTACACTTCAAGTATATAAACTGCAGAAAAGGGTCATTCGGACTTGCTTTGTTTAATGCTATAAAAAATAAAACATTATATAACAGTATAACAGTATAAATTTGGTGTGCCTTCAACATAACTCTACACACAGAAATCAATGTCTAAACCTGGCAGCAAAAGTGAGCACTCCCCTAGGTGAAAATGAACAAATTGTGGCCAGTTTGCCATTTTCCCTCCACGGTGTCATATGACTTGTATGGGACGTATTTCAGTCCGTAATTACGCGCCATAGTGCGCAAATTACGGCTGGAATACGTCCCAGTCATTACGGTAATCCACAGTTCTCATAGAGAACTATGGATTACGTCTCCTCTTCCTGCTCGGCGAATCCACCACGGGGGGAGATAAGTGACATGTGAATTACCAGCGTATACGCCGCTGGTAATGAAAGTCTATGGGTGGATGAAGTGCCGCCCCCCCCCCCCCGCCTCCCACCCCCCCCCCATCCACACAGTGTAATTGCGGGGCGTAATTACGCCCCGCAAATAAGCCGTGTGAACATAGCCTTAGTAATACAAGGTCTCAAGTGTGAATGGTGAATAGGTGTCTTTTGTGTTATCACTCTCACACTCTCTTATACTGGAAACTGGAAGTTCACTATGGCACATCATGGCAATGAACTGTCTGAGGATCTGAAAAAAAAGAATTGTTGCTCTACATTAGTATGGCCTAGGCTAAAAGAAGATTGCCAACATCCTGAAACTGAGCTGCAGCATGGTGGCCAAACCCATTCAGCGGTTTAACAAGACAGGCCCAACTCAGAACAGGCCTCACCATGGTCGACCAAAGAAGTTGAGTGCACGTGCTCAGCGTCATATCCAGAAATTGTCTCTTCAAAATAGACATATGAGTGTCACACAAAAATTGGTGGCCACACAAAATATTGACATTTTGGGCACAACGTGTCCATTTTCACTTATTGGTTTACTCAATTTTTTTGTCAGTGGTTTAGACATTGATGGCTGTGTATTGAGTTGTTTTGAGGGCAAACTAAATCTACAATTTTTATTACAATTATAAAAGTTGTACACTGACTAATTCATATTTTACCAAATTGCCATATCTTAAGTGTTTTCCCATGAAAAGATATAATAAAATTTTTACAAAAATGTGAGATGTCTGTCAGATTTCGGGGCTATCGCTGGGCTACATTAAGTTTCAGATCCCTCTGAAGATTTTCGATTGGGTTCTGGTCTGGAGACTGGCTAGGCCACTCCAGGACCTTGAAATTCTTCTTACATTGCTTACCTGTGTGCTACAGGTCATTGTCCTGAAGAAAGACTCAGCAATGACCCACCTTCAATGCTCTTACTGAGGGAAGGAGGTTGTTGGCCAAAATCTCGTGATACATGACCCCATCAATCCTCCTTTCAATACTGTGCAGTCATCCTGTTCCCTTTGCAGAAAAGCACTCCCAAAGTATGATGTTTCCACCCAAGTGCTTCACGGTTTGGACGGTGTTCTTGGGGTTGTAATCATCATTCTTCTTCCACCAAACACGACTAGTGGAGTTGATACCAAAAAGTTCTATTTAGGCCTGGACCGAATGGAGAAGTAAAAGGAGAGAAAATAACTCAGTGAAGAGAACAACTTATCAGAAAAGACGTCTTTGGTAAGCCCCTGCATGTAAATTTACTGTAATCACTTATATGTGTGCAGAGCGCCTACAACTGGTTTCTAGCACTATATGGTCACTGTATGGAGCTAATATTGATTGTAGTGTACTGGTTTATATTCATTAATGGAATCAAGTATTATTTAGTCACTACAGTATGTTATGGTGATATAGCCATGGAGTGGTGGTATTATTCAGTCACTATGGTGGTGATATGTTATCAGGATGTGGTGGTATTATTCAGGCACTATGTGGTGGTGATATGTGATCAGGATGTTGTGGTATCATTCAGGCACTATGTGGTGGTGATATGTGGTCATGCAGTTGTGGTATTATTTCGACACTATGTGGTGGTGATATGTGGTCATGGTGTTGTATTATTCAGTCACTATGTGCTGGTGATATGTGGTCATAGTGTCATGGTATATGGTCTTAGTGGAATTTTTGGTAATAGCCTAGGGATTTTGGTTTTATATATGCTATTTGGGAACTATATGAGCATTATTTAGTGGTTTTATACTTAATACTTTGTGTAATAGTTTTATATATTTCTATTTATATAAAATGTGTCCTACTGCAATTAGATGAGGAAGACTCCATCTAATGGAGACCCCATCTTAAACATAGGTTAGTGTGATGATGTCATCACACCAGTCTGTATAAGTTGAAGCAAGACAGTGCGGGGCACCGTACAGATGGCGAAGGCAGGGAGGTCCAGCAGGCCCCTAAAATCAACTCCTCTGGTCTGACATTGTGTATATATCAGTGGGAAAGTGGCAGGCTAGAAGGCAAAGAATCTGATGTGAACCCGTCTCCATTATTAAAGAGGAATTGGTTTTAATTTTTTCTTTAATAGAAAGTAGGAGGAGAGGATTGAGAGATAAAGAAAAATCCCATCCAAAATTGAAAGGTCTTAATCAATGTACATTTGGTGTACACACCAGGAAAGCTCTTAGTGCATGTCTTAAACATATCCATTGGATACCCACAACAGAACAGCATGTTATTTTCTTATCCCCTTTAATGACTCTTATGTCAATTCCTGGCAATTTGCTTGATAACAATGAAATCCTCTAAAGAGGAGAGTGTGGTGCAAGTTCTCACCACCTAGCACCAAAGGGCAGGCTCAGACTGTCCCACTCGGGAAACCCTTTGTGGGCCCTTGAGCATGGCAGACCTGGAGTTTCTTCTAAACTGCATATACATCCTTGGAAGAGGCAAAAAGACAGAGAGAAAGAGGCACAAAGCAAGAGGCAGAGTATAAGAGGCATGTATAGTACCTGTTCGGTGAGCCCTCAAGAACAACTCCACCAGTGGGCACTAGGCACCCCAGTCCGACACTGCCAAAGGGAATGGGCAATCCAGGGCTCCTCTGTCCAAATGCCCCACAGCGGCTGTATACTCTTCATTTATGATATGTTACTCCTTTGGTTGACTTGGTTTCTTTAAGTCTGACTGCTTAAGTGCTACCTTTGTGTTTAGACAGCCTTCCTTATTCAGGAATACATGCTGCACCTTTTAGAAGACCTAGAAGAAGCAAGTACCAGTATTATTATCAAAATATATTTGCCTAATAATCACACAGGCAAAGGAAATGTCTTTATTTGAAACCATTAAAACTTCCCTTTTTAATGAATATTTCTGCTATTGCAATCTATTCTCTGTAGAGCACTGCAGGTATACATTCTTTGTTCTTTTTTACTGCCATAATTGTGTGTGCAAAGGAAATATTAATGTCACTGGTGCTTTAAATTAGCTCCTTGGAGATAGATATTCCTTGCACAGTCCCATATTAACTTTTTTCTTATCTGTATAAAAAATGTTATTCTGTTGATATTAGACTTATTTATCATTAAATTTCATGTAGGTTCAGAAAACAGCCATTCAAATAGTTTCAATAAGAATGCATTAGAATATTTTAATTTAAACATGTTCTTTATACTGAAGAAACACCACTCCACGTCATAGCGCTTCATATTTCTATTTTGATGGCATTTCCATTTTAAATCCCATCTCAAGGAGTTAATGTGGTCCCTGAATATATTGTTATAAGTCTAATTATTTTACATGTCTTCATTTCATTAATGAATTGATTTTTTTTTACATGCATCCTCTTCCCTGTTGGTTTTGCTTAAACCTCCTGGTGGGAGAAGAGAGATTCATTTTGTAGTGCCTTAATGAAACTGTATGCTACATTAGATGTAACCATTTGGTATGCTCTGCCAACATCACCATTATGCATAATGAGACTCTTTGTTGCTATTCCCAAACTACTGCCCTTTAATATTTGTCTATGAACACAGTAACATTGATTATAATGGTAATATTAAAAAGAATTCCAAAACACACCAGTCCCAAAAAAAACAACAACACACAATTGTGGAATAATTCTCATCCTCTAGGCATGAAAAACTTGGCATGCATATTGGGCACATATGAAGTACCTAACCTGTTGCTTGATCATGGCAGCCAGTTACGGTTAAGTGCCGGTCCCCTGGTGAGTCCACTCAAGAAGTGAAATTGTGTGGGCGGTGACACTAAGGAAATGGCATGTAAGTGCTGAATCCACTCACTGGCTGCAGTGGTCACGTGAGGACCACAGAAGAGGAAGTAATTGGGGCCCAGGTACAAGAGTGACAGCACTGGAACAGCAGTGAGTGTAAGGTTGCGTTTACACGGCAAAGTCCAAACACCGGTCAGATTTCCCGACCGGTAGTTAGTCTTTTTTTGGCACACATGGGGACGTTTTTTTGTCTGCGGTTTGCGGATTCAAGCTGTTCCCCTTCACACTCACATGTTCATCTTCTGCCCGAAAACCGGGCGGAAGAATGAACATGTTCTAAGTTTTTCGGACCGCGGTGTAAAAAAATCTGTGCAGTGGGCACTGCTGCACGGATTTTCTATTAAAGTCTATGGGGGAGCGTTGCATGTCGGTTTTCAGACGATTTGTAAAACCACAAACCATCTGAAAAGCCGATCAATAACTTGTACCGTGGGGACAAGCCCTAAGGGAAGATGCACATGTTGCAGTTTTGCAAAAAAAACTTTGGTAAAATCACTACTACGGATGGACTTGCAAGGGGTTTTTTATGCATATTGGTGCAGTATAAGCCAAAACCAGGAATGGGTGCTGCCCTCCCCTCCTCCCCCCATTGCTGACCAGGCTCCTTTTCATAAGTACATGCAGGTTTGAACACTATAGTACTTTTTATGCTCAATAATTCAACTACCGTATTTTTCAGACTATAAGACGCACCGGATCATAAGAAGCACCATAGGTTTTAGAGGAGGAAATAATAAAAAAAATTTGAAGCAAAAAGTGTGGTTTTTATTGCTACCTATTTTGGGATAGATACGACTTTTTGATCACTTTTTATTCCAATTTTTAGGGGATGTGAAATGACCAAAAAAACAAAGTTTTGTCGTTTGTAGTCTTTTTCATCTATGCTGTACAGCAGATGGGATAAATGATGTTAATGATGTTTAATACATCGACTTTTATGGACGTGGCGATAAAAATTATGTGTAACTTTTTATTTTTTCATTTGTAAAATGGCAAAAGTGTAGTGATTTAAACATTAATATATATATATATATTATATATATATATATAGATATTTTTTTTTTTTACTTTAATACTTAGTCCCCCTAGGGCACTTGACCACTAGGGGCAGAATGCTTTGTCCTATATACAGCAGTACTACTATAGGATTTTAATTCATTCATTACCTATTACACCCTGCCACAGGTAGAGTGTAGTAGGTGCACATACATGGCAACTGCAGAAGCCTGCATGAGGCTTCCTGCTGCCAGTGCAACTGATCCCCCCCCCTCCCTGCAATTACGATGCAGGGGGTGATCGGATGGAGAAGCGGCGCTCAGCATCTAAAGTGTTAACAGCAGGGACGGAGCCGGCTCCATCCTTAGCAGCAGCTGCCGGTTGTACTGATCAGCCGCATGGCGCCACTGTACAGCGCTCTCTCGGCTCGGAATGAGCCTGTAGAGGAGCGATGCTGCGGGAAGTTGGCCGGCCTGAGAGAGTGCATTCGGACAAGACGCACCCTCATTTGCCCCCAAATTTGGGTGAAAAAATGTGTATTTTATAGTCTGAAAAATATTGTAATTGTCTTGCATTTTTTCATGATGCGTAGATTTGTTTTACGTAATCTATTCATTAGATTTTTTTAAATAATATCAGTGAAAATGGTGAAAAAAAGTCTGTTTTTCACATATTTTTATTTATTTTTGTTAACAGCAAAGGTGTCATTAAACTTGATCTTCTAATTGTGTTATTTTTCCATCACGGACATTTATAGAAAGGTTATATAAAATTTACAGTTGTCAGAGACGAGATTAGAAGTTGCAGTTTGTGCTGTTAGGATAAAAAATATGTAAGTGGATTGGATATTAATACAGAATGAACGAAAGCTGCAGCCAGCTAGGGGCTTCAGTTGTAAAGTACCAGTCCCTTGACGCCATCGTTCAAGAAGTGACAGCATGTAAGTGGTGACGCCAAGAAAAAGGCACCTGAGTGCTAAAGCCACTGATTGGCTGTAGTAGTCATATGACAACCATAGATTAGGAAGTAAATAGAGATCGGGGACACAGGTGGCAGCTTCAGCAGTGGAACAGGAGTGAGGGTTGAGGAAGATTCACATGTTGCAGTTTTGCAAAAACAATTTGTAAAAACGCTAGTACAACTGGGCATGCAAGGGTTTTTTTATGTATATTTTGCAGCCATAAACAAGCCTGAGTCCTAAACATGGAGGAACACAAGCCTTTTCATTATACTTTTCTACATGTGGGTTTTGTCTGACAAATACTGCTGCAAGTTATGCATCATAAACCACTGTGTGAACCCAGCCTAAAAGCACATACACTTTTCAAGCAAAAACTGCATCAGCCAGATGTTAGCTGGAAGTCTATAGGCAAATGTAAAACACACTACATGCATTGCTTTTTTTTTTTTTTTAAATGTTTTTCTCCCCATAGACTTCCATTATTTTCAACACCAAAAAAACACATTGCAAATTATGTGGTGGATTACATAACTTGTGATGGGAAAAATGCACCAGAAAAGAAACGCATTAAAAAATGCATGCACCCTTTAAAAAAAAAGTAAAAAAAACTGCATGAAAAGATGCATGGAGCCTAAAAAAAACAAAGTTTTTGAAGCATTTTTGTTTTTTCACAAAAAAATTTAAGTGTGAGGGGGCTCTAAATATTTTTTTTGTGTTTTTTTAAGCATGTGTAGCTCATTTTTATTTCTTTATTTTACGATGGACAACCCCTTTAATAACATAAAGAAGAAGAAATAAATGTGAAATAACTTATACAACTGTCATAAAAGTAATTTCATTGAATCTGACATAAAGAAAAGTAAAGCTGACATCTCTATAATTGTGAGTGATTGCTAATTACATATTAGAGAACTTACTGGTGCTACACTAAATATTCACTCTAAAATGAGCAATGGTATTTATCCAAGTTTCTGTGAATTTTGCCATAAATGGAATAAAAAAAGATCACTTGTTAACCAAAGAATATCCTATTATTGTAAGGGGAAAAAATGATCATTTTTACTGTGTTCTATCACCCCTGATTTATTTAAAAAGAATCCTCACTTTTAAAAACAATTTACAATATTTGGCCTGATTCACACCTGTGTTGGAGCCTTCACAGCAGATTCCTTCAAAACTGATGGAAAAAATAGTGCGACATGGAGTGCTATTTTTTGCGTTAAAGTTACAGATACCATGTTGGAAACCCAATGGAACTCACTATAATCAATGGGATCTATTTGGCAATAATATATGCAGTGAAGGCCATGAACAGAACCTCTGTCACTGATGAGAACAGAGCCTAACATGAAAAAATCTACTTAAAATTATTTTGATTATATTTGTAAATGCTCGCTATACTTGCTCTGTACTACTTTGCAATTACATGATGATTCATTGAAATGTAATACAAAATTAATGGAATTTTGATTTAAAGGGGTTTTGCCAAGAAGTGAAGTTCCTTACCTCTTATCTGCTCAGGAGAGAAGATAAACAAAGCATGAACGGCTGCAGGGTGGAGAGGGAGGGGGTTGAGCAGAGCCAGGAAGCAGGGAGCGTCTCTAATGTTTACTCAAATAATAACATTACAACCAGTGGATTCTCTATACCGCAAACAGCCACATACACTGCACTTTTCTCCCCAGCAAGCTCCTTCATGTTCCCTGTCATCAGATAAGAAGTGCAAGCACGCAAGCACATCCAGACCAGCTCCTGTCAGTGTCCTGGTCCTGTCTAATGTAAACTTTCAGGAAACTAAGGGGGACTGAGCAATGCTGTAGCTCTCACAGGCTTCACTTTTTGTAATCACATATATTTAGAAGTGATTAAATACCCATTTTGGAGGATCCCACGTCAACATTAGATCATAGCAAAACCCCTTTAAAGCATACATATGCCAAGTCCTCCAGCGCAAGATATTCTTATGAGAGCTGCTTCATACTGACTAATAGTTAGAAATCCTGAATAGTGTAACCCCACAATTAACTGCATTTCAATTTCTATCAATGAAGCAGAACAAAAAGAATAAAGCTGTGAAATACCTCAGCCATTCCATTCCTTAACAGGTCTGACGGGCGCATAATTATCAGCTAAAAAAAAATCCAAAATGTGGGAGGTAAATTTGCCACTTAACCAGCTCCTGATCGGGTCATTAACCCCCACCCCCTTCCTGACCAGGTTCATTTTCTTTTTCTTTAGTGCATGCAGGTTTGAATGTTATTACAATTTCTTGTGCTTACTTTTTTAACAAATTTTTTCGCCTTCCTTTCAGGATATATAAGGCTTTATTTTAATGTAATTTTTAAATTAGATTTTTTAACTTCATAATAATATCAGGGAAATGGTTAAAAAAGTCTGTTTTTTTAAAAAATTGTATTTCTTTAACAGCAAAAGTGGTGCTAAAGCAGGTTTTGTAATTGTGTCCATCATTGACCCATATATAATCAGGTAATCCCTGGGTTACAAAGGGGATTTTCTTAAGTTGAATTTGTATGTAAATCGGAACAGGTACATTTATGAAATGTAACTCCAGCAACAAAATAGAGCACCCTTTTATATTTGTTTTGCTGTCTGTGCTCCTGCATGGAAGATTTCACCTCACTTTCTGTCACATGTGCTGCTGTGGCACACTGGTGTTTGTAGTTCCTTGGTCCATAGCAGTTATTAGCTGTGGAACTAAAACTGTCAGCATACCGCAGCAGCACATGTACTAATCAGCACCCAAAGAATAAGTACATGTCGTGTGGCATGCTGGCTCTTGTAGTTCCACAACTACAAATTCCAGACTGCCACACGTACTCATTGTATGGGTGCTGATATAGTACTGTATTTAACATTGGAGGTATTAGGGAAGGAGTTGGAGGATCAGGAGCAGTAAGAGCAGACCTGCCGTGCCGGGCTGACAGTGCAAGACCAGAACAGCAGCTGATGTGCCGGCCTGAAGACGGAGGGACCCAGCAATTGGTAGAGGAAGGCTTGCGACATAATTATGGGGCATAACATACAAACACAATCCAATATCAGCAGTACACTACTAGCACTAAAAAACTATCAAAAAGGACATAGGAACTTTTGAAAATCATTTCTGCTACTTAGAATACATGAAAAAATTTTGAGGTTCTTAGCTCACATTTTTGATCAAAACTGCTTAAGCCAACCCGCCAATCAACAAGGCGACCTCAATACAGATGGGAACCTACTCTATTGATACCTCTCTTGGTGCCTGTTCAGACCACCATACTTCAGGGAGAGAAGACTCCAGCTACAAGTCACTCTGCATTGATTTAAAAGCCTGTGCAGGTGGGTGGAGTGCAAGAAAACCAAAGATGGGGCAGCCACTCCCCATACAAATAGTCTAGAAAACAATATTTGGTCTGCACATCCAAAGAATGCACATAGGTGCACACTGATGTGGCAGTAACATACAAACACAATCCAATATCAGTAGCACACTACTAGCACAAAAAACTATCAAAAAGGACATAGGAATATTTGGTAAAGCATTTGTGCTACTTAGAATACATGAAACATTTTTAAGGTTCTTAGTTCACATTTTTTATCAAATCCAAGTAGCAGAAATACTTTTCCAAAAATTCCTTTGTGCCTTTTGATAGTTTTTTTAGTTGATAGTGTGCTACTGATATTGGATTGCGTTTGTATCTTACTGCCTCACCAGTGTGCACCTATGCTCATTTTTTTCAAAAAAGTTTTTTGGGATGTACAGACCAAATATTGTTTTTTATAATTATGGGGCGTGACTCAGTGTGTGATGTCAGCATGCTCAGCCAGGCCCATCAGTCCCTATATGTATCTAGGAGACAGATGTAAGTCAGAACATTGTAATTCGGGGGATAGATAGATAGACAGATAGATAAATAGATAGATATAGTTTCCCCTCTCCCTCGTTCGGTCTCTTTCTCAATCTCTTCATCGTTTAAACTCCTATTCTATTTGTTTTTAAAGGGGTATTCTCATCTCGTTGATTAGCTTTAAACATGTAAGCAAAAGTAAATAAAGACTATTACCAAATACATCGATGTACCAAATACATTGATGATTTAGCTTCTCTTCAGAGTTCGGAGTACAGCTTATCTCCTACTTTTGTACACAAGTCTACTTAATTAGTAGAGCAACTAATCGTGTATAAGTCTCCACACACCTACATGATGCCTCTCCCTAATGAGAAATGTTATCCCTTTTGAGCTACCCTTAGAGCCTCTATTCTATTCTGCACTGATAAGGGGCAAACACCCCTAAACAGTTGTTTGCATGTCAATATCTGGCTCTAGTCCCATTTACATTGCAAGGCTCAGTAAGTCAGATGTGAATTGAGAAACGCTACATCCAAGAGGTGGCATTGAAAGATTTCCCATGAACCTTTTAGATTATAATGTGGAACCTAGAGATGACGGATGCAGAAGACTTGTCAGGGTGATTAGCTGATGGGGGGGTCACAAGATCAGGACGCTGGTTTGATACTTGCGTTGCAGTCATGTGACTGCTTGGGAATCATGCCCATTATATTGTGGGCTTCTACTGTAGAAGAGTATGACCAGAATGCCTCCTGCCCTGGTCCTTCTCTTCCACAGCAATTGAGTCATAACCTGCTGATTGATCTCCATTACAACTTGCCTCTTGGCACCTGCATCACTGCTCTGCAGAAGCAGATAACATCTTTCTGCCCCATACTAGTTTTGTAACAATATCCAGCCTCTTTTTATAGTCCCTTGGCAACCAAAAAAAAGCCAGATCTATGCCCTGGCACCATGATCTCCCATCTGCTCCCGCCACAGTAATTACTTGGCCAACTTGAACATACAGTCAGATTACATAAGCTTAAAATAATATGGTTGCTTTCTTTCAGAAAACTCCATACCTGTCCATAGGTTATGTCTGCCATTGCAGTACAGCTCTAAGTGAATGGGGCTGAGAGCAATGTCACTCACAACCTGCAGACAGAAGCGGCGCTGTTGTTGCCACATTTGTCTAATCCTGTACAACAACCTAGGACTAATTTTATATGTATGAGCAGCATAGCATTGTAATGCTGCAGATGAGAAGAAGACCCAAAATTGAGGTAGAAACAAACTTTTCTAGAAAAGCAGGAGGTTGAATCAAGGACTCAGGAAATCATTTTTGCAGAAATGGAAAACAATAGTGTTGTAGAATAGAGTTCTTAGTGATGTGTCTTCTTGCGTTTCCTCATAAAAAGTAATAATTAAAACAATTGAATTGTAGAAGCAATGCAAATGTACTTTAAATGCCAGGGTTGTATGGCATATAAATGATAACAAGAACATAGTAATCATGTATTGTGAGATATGCCCTTGGGCAAGAGATTACATTTTGATTAACGTGATATAATACAGTCTCTTTGCAGACAATAAAATGGGTGTCTCATGGATTACAAAGAGGGAAACAAAGCACAAGATGCACAATACACTTTCGATGGCTTTCCTCAATATTCCTAAATTATTTTTCAGCAAATGCAGAGATAACCATTCTACTTTCTGATGTGCTTCTCTCTTTTGTTGTAGCCCCTCTTATTTCATTTACAAACCATTGCAAACATTTGGAGTATATTGTACACCCTGGAGCACAAATAACTAACATCTAACCTGCCAACCATGGGCGACATGTATGTTTTATGGCATTAAGACGCCAGTTTTTATGCTCATAACCATAGTATAGAATGTGTCTGATTTACTGATTTATGAACCCGCTCTACTGCGGGTCATAAATCAGGCGCATTTTAACACATAAACGTCAATTCTGGCTCAGGTAAACCACTTTGAAAATGCTTTACCTGTTCCAGCAGTAATGCACCTAGATTTGCCATATAAATCTATAGCTTCGTACGGTTCTAGTGCGCCCTATCTCTAGCACACCCCCCAAAATCAGGTGCATTACAAAGTGCCACGGACGCTCTGTAATGCACCTGATATTGGCGTGCGGGCGATGTAAACTATTGCAAAGGGGGGCTAAACTAGATGTCGGCCTGAAAAGACGCCAGACTTCTGGCGCAGTCCCGTTCATACATGTCCCCCCCATGTCTCTATTACCAAAAATAGGCACTGAACAAAAATGACTTAAATGATAACAGAGTGAAAGGTGTTGTCCACCTCATTAAAAAGTAATTTATATATAATGGGTTGCAAAAGTATTCACACCCTTTGAACTGTTCCCCAATTTCAAATGTTACAGCTACAAACAAATGGATTTTATTGGTACTTTGTGTGATAGAGCAACACAAAGAACCACATGTATGAAAACTGTCTAGATCTAAAACTTTCTTTGTTGCCCATAGCAACCAATCCTCTCATTTTTCCAGAGCACTATATGAAATGAAAGGGGAGCTCTGATTGGTTGCTATGGACAACAAATAAAATTTTAGACCTCAACAGTTTTCATATATGTGGCCCAAAGTATCAAGTATTTCTAAAATGTAAAGAAAATATGTGCTTTTCCAAATGTTTGCAAATTAAAAAGTGTGGCTGCATATATATTCAGCCATCTGTACTCTGGTTTCCCTAATTAAAATGTATGACCAATTGCATTTAGGAGTCAAATTAGTAAATAGAATCCATCTGTATGTAATTTATTCTCAGTATAATACAGCTGTTTTGTGAAGGCCTCAGAGAACATTAGTGAACAAACGGCATCATGAAACCAAGGAACACACAAGACAGCTCAGGGATAAAGCTCTGAACATCTCACGGAGCACCGTTCAATCCATCATCCATAAATGGAAGAAGCATGGCACAAATGCTAACCTACCAAGACATAAACTGACTGCAAAGAGAAGGAGAGCAGTAATTAGAGAAGTAGCCAAGAGGTCCAGGGTCACTCTAGAGGAGCTGCAGAGATCTACAGCCCAGATGGGAGACAGGACAACAATTAGTTGTGTACTCGACAAATCTGACATTGGAAGAGTTGTCAAAAAAAAACAAAACTTTTGAAAGCAATAGTTATAAGTTATAAAGTGTGAACTAAGAACCTCAAATTGTTTCATGTATCCTAGTTAGCAGTAATGCTTTTTCCAAATTTCCTATGCCCCTTTTGATAGTTTCCTTAGTCCATAGTGTGTCCAACTGTTATTTTGAATTTGAATTGTTTTATATGTATTGCTGCCACACCAGTGTGCATTTGTTTTTTTCAAACAAAGTTTTTCCATGTGCAAAACCAAGTGTTGTTTCTAACTATATGTAGGGAGGAGTGGCTGCCTCCATTTTGGTTTTTGCATCCCACCCACTTCCTCAGGTTTTAAATCAGTGCAGTGTTCTTTGAAGCAGGTATCTTCGCTCCCTGAAGTATGCAGGTCTGAACAGGACCCAATAGAGGTAACAATAGCGTAGGACCCACCTGTACTGAGGTCCCGGTGAAGTTGCGGAGGTGGGCTTAAGCATTTTTGGCCAAAAGTGTGAACTAAGAACCTCAAATTTTTTCATGTATCCTAGTTAGCAGTAATGCTTTTTCCAAATTTCCTATGTCCCTTTTGATAGTTTCCTTAGTCCAGAGTGTGCCACTGTTATTTGAATTTGAATGTTTATATGTATTGCTGCCACACCAGTGTGCATTTGTTTCCATGTGTAAAACCAAGTGTTGTTTCTGACTATATGTAGGGAGGAGTGGTAGACTCCATTTTGGTTTTTGCATCCCACCCACTTTCTCAGGTTTTAAATCAGTGCAGTGTTCTTTGAAGCAGGTATCTTCGCTCCCTGAAGTATGCAGGTCTGAACAGGACCCAATAGAGGTAACAATAGCGTAGGACCCACCTGTACTGAGGTCCCGGTGAAGTTGCGGAGTTGGGCTTAAGCATTTTTGGCCAAAAGTGTGAACTAAGAACCTCAAATTTTTTCATGTATCCTATGTCCCTTTTGATAGTTTCCTTAGTCCACAGTGTGCCACTGTTATTTGAATTTGAATGTTTATATGTATTGCTGCCACACCAGTGTGCATTTGTTTTTTCAAACAAAGTTTTTCCATGTGCAAAACCAAGTGATGTTTCTGACTATAAGAAGTTTCTAGTTTGCACAACACTATGTAGGGGATACAGAAAGTATGTGGAAGAAGGGTCTGGTCGGATAAGATCAATATGTAAAATACTATGTGTGGAAAAAAGCCAACCCTGCACATCCCCCTGAACACACCATCCCCACCGTGAAACTTGGTGGTGGCAGCATCATGCTGAGGGAGGATTTGCTTCATCAGAGACTGGCAAGCTGCTGAGAGTTGATGGGAAGATGGATGGAGCTAAATACTGGGCAATCCTGTTGGAAAACCTATTATAGGCTGCAAGAGAATTAAGACTGGGTCAAAGATTGACCTTCCAGCATAAACATACAGCCAAAGCTACAATGGCCCAGTCAAAGTCCAGACCTAAATACCTTTGAGAATCTATGGCAGGACTTGAAAGTTGCTGTTCACAAGCATTTGCCAACCTGAGCTGGAGCTATTTTACGAAGACGAATGGGTAAAAATTCCAGCCTCTAGATGTGCAAAGCTGGTAGAGACCCCCAACAGACTTGTAGCTGTAATAGCGTTGAAAATCAGCTGTGTTAACATACCCTAATACAAAGCACAAACTTGAAGCACAGAGACGAATGTGGGACTGTCTTCTCCACAGGCAATCCAAAACAGAAAGAATGATCAGCACATCCAAAACAATTTTAGAGAAAATTTTGAAGGTGCATGCTGATGTTGCGGCATGCAATGCAAGCACACGTAAACGTATTAGCAGCACTCTACAAATGCTAAGAGACAGTGAAACAAGAATATATGAACTATTTCAAAATGCATTTCTGGTACTTTCTAGATACTTGGAAATTTGAGGTTCTTAGCGCATATTTTTGATTAAAACTGTAAAGGTTCAACCACCAACAACAAGGTGACCGCACTTGAGGTGGGCACCTACACTATGATATTCTCACCTCGCTTGGTGCCTTCTCAGGCCTTCATACTTTCAGAGAATGAAGGTCACAGATACACTCTATACCAGCAGTTTTCAACCTTTTTTCTTCCACGAACCCACAACTCCTGTCTTATTTCGATAGGGACCCCAAAATCTTGGTAATCTAACAAATCAGTAGCATTGTACTCAATGAAAAGTGCATTCTAGGAGCGCATTGCTAGTAAACAGAAATAATAAATTATCTGAAATTACTACAGTTACTACAAACTACACTTAGTGTCTTTCATTTCAGTACAACGGCTGCGTCTGTTTATCACTGCATAATATGCATAATATGTTCAAACATGGCTCAATGCGAGATAAACACATATTTCATCAATACAATAATAGAGGCAAAAATTATTAAAATTAAAACTGCATATAATGGTGACCATTTCAAATGGTAAAAAAATAAGAATAGAATACTGGTGATCAGGGCTGGATTGGGAACACAAAAAAGCCCTGGCATAAAACTCCCTCCAGCCCACATACAATATCCGCTTACAAAATTTCCCTTGGTCATCCACCTCACCACTTTCTAAAATAAACACTATAACCACAAACAAAAAAACAAAAAGTGACGCAGAGAAACCCCTCATTACAGAGTCAGACAGGTATGCACTCCCTTGATTATCAGGGATAAGTCTATGCTGCCACCAGCTATACAAGCTTCAATATAACCTAAAACACCGCCATGTAGAGATCACATAGGGGTCAGAAACCAGCTCAGCTATATCCTACAACACCGCCATATAGAGACCACATAGTGATCAGACACCAGCTCAGGTATAACCTACAACACCGCCATATAGAGACCACATAGAGGTCAGACACCAGCTCAGGTATAACCTACAACACCACCATATAGAGACCACATAGAGGTCAGACACCAGCTCAGGTATAACCTACAACACCACCATATAGAGACCGCATAGTGGTCAAACACCAGCTCAGGTATATCCTACAACACCGCCATATAGAGACCATATAGTGGTCAAAAATCAGCTCAGGTATAACCTACAACACCACCATATAGAGACCGCATAGTGGTCAGACACCAGCTCTGGTATAACCTACCACACCGCCATATAGAGGCCACATAGAGATCAGACACCAGCTCTGGTATAACCTACCACACTACCATATAGAGACCACAGAGTGGTCTGACACTAGCTCAGATATAGCCTACAACACCACCATATAGAGACCACATAGATAGGGTCTAGGGAGGCCATATAGGAGGCTAGGGAGCCCATATAGGGGGTCAGAGAGGCCCCCTAAAGGGCCAAGTAGGCCATATAGGCGGTCAGGGAGGCCATATAGGGGGCTAGGGAGGCCGTATAAGGGGCTAGGGAGCCCATATTAAAAATAAAAAAAAAATACTCATCTGTTACATCACTCTTCCTTCCTCTTCTTACCTCCTGCCCGCTCCGTGATCACATCGTGCCGCCTAGGCCATGGCCTCCAGGGGTCACAGATGGTCGAGCTTGACACGACTATGGTTGAGCTTTGGTTGAGCCTTGTCTTGTCGTGTCAGGCTGGACCATGTGCGAACCCATTTGCTAAGTGGTTTGTGTTCTATGATTTGTACATGCAGTGCATGATGATTTTTGCAAGTTTTCAATGTTTCCAAATAAAAGATGTGAAGTTTTACTACGGGCCAAATCTGTGTGACCGGTATACTACAACATTCTACACACATTGAATGCTAGATTTTTAATGAGTTGGATATGTGATTATGGTGTAGTGTATTATTCAGTCACTATGTGCTGGTGATTTGTGGTCATGGTGGGGCAGTATGATTCAGTATGATTCAGTCACTATGTGATGGTCATATGTGATCTTAGTAGGACATTGGTAATATTAGCCTTGGGATTCTGTTTTTGTGTAGCAGTGTTATTTTTGTAACTGTAGGAGCATTATTCAGTAGTTTTATATGTAGAAGATTGTGTTAAAGATTTTTATATATTTTGGAATGATGGTTGTTGGTGATGCATCGTGGCGCATTATGTTACGGGGTGGAGTGCAATTTAACCTTGGAATGGCCTTGGTTATAGGACCATGCAGTTAGTCCAAAATGATGTGTGGCCTGTACCATTTTTTGTTTCTAGAAAGGGGCCTACAGCACCGGCAGGCTCAGACTGGTTCACAGAGAAACGGGACAGCCCAGGTGGGCCCTTGTACAGGGTGGGCTACTTTCAGGGAAAAAAGAAAGCAACAGACAGAATGCAAAAGTCATGGGCAAGATGTGCAGTCATGTACTTTAGCTGTAGTCTGGGCCCCAAGAATCAACTCCACTGGTGAGCACGAAGAATCAATTCCAATGGTAGGCCCCAGGCAACCCAGTCTGACACTGTGCACTGTGAGTATAGTTTTTAGCCCCTTCCCGACATTAAACGTACCGGTACGTCCTGGAGATCATGCGGGATAACAAATGAGCCCCGCACGATCACGATATGGACCAGCAGTATGTTACCACTGACCTCATGCTGCATCACCCATGGCTCCAGCTGCGGGTGATTAACCCCTTAGCTGCAGAGATCTATGAAGATTGCTCCAACCAAGCCACAGACAGAAGAAGGGAGCTTCATCTGCCTGCTCTTGGCGAGCAACGGCATGATCATTGCTTCTGGTCTCCTACCAGACAGCCCAGGAGTGTAATAAACACTTCCTGGGCTGTCTGTGACGTCACCATGCCCGCAATGCATTGTGGGCATGGTGGTTTACAGTCGCCATGGAGACCAGTATAGAGCATTGCTGCTCTGTACTGACCTCCCTTGTAACAGTGATCTGAAGATCACTCATACAAATCTCCTATGGGGAAAAGTGAAAAAAGTGTGAAAAAGTAAGGAAAAAAATGAAAAAAGTGAAACACAAACAATAAAATAAAAACACATACACTGCCCTTTTCCCATTTACAAATGCCAATCACCCCCAAAAAGATAAAAAATAAATAAAGTACACATATTTGGTATCACCGTGTGCGTAACGACCTGCCTTTTAAATATGTCATGTTAATTAACCTACATGGTGAACACCATAAAAAAAAAAACAGAGAATTGCGATTCTGATTGGAATACAAAGCGATCAAAAACTCATATAAGCACCCAAGTTGTGCCAATTAAAACATCAGTTTTAAAAAAAAGTCCTTACACAGCTTTGTATACAGAAAAATAAAAAAAGTTATGGCTATCAGAAAACAGTGATGCCTAAATATTGTTTTACATAATAAAGGCAATTTTTTAAAGCACTTTAACATAAAAAAACCTATATAAACTGGGTATCGCCATAATCATATCGATGCACAGAGTAAAACTAACTTGCCATGTATACTGCACAGTGAGCGATGTTAAAAATAAAAAACGCTACTAGGATTGCAGTATTTTCTTCACTCTGCCTTTCAAAAAACGGATTCAAAACCGATCAAAAGCCTTTTCCCCACACAAAATGATACCAATAAAAATGTCAACACATTGCGCAAAAAACAACCTCTACACAGCTCCATAGAGAGGAAAACAAAAAAGTTATGGCTCTCAGACTATGGAGATGCAAAAACGTGTTTTCCTTTTTGAATAAAAGTATTTTTATTCTGTAGAAGCAGTAAAACCTAAAAAAAACATACAAATTGTGTATCGCTGTAATCGTTTCAACCTGCTGAGTGACGCTAGCATGTCATTTATACCTCAAGGTGACCGCTGTAAAAAATTAAAATAAAAAACATTACCAGGATTTTGTTCAAAATGCCTCACAAAAACCTTAATAAAAAGTTATCAAGTGCCGTGCGCCCAAACAGCAGTTTACACCCATATATAGGTTACTGCTGAAATTGCGTAACAAAATTTGGGGTGCTTTTTCTCCAGGATTCTTTGTAAAAATTAAATATTTTCATCTAAAATTGCAGATTGTTGAAAAAAATTTTTTTACAATTTTCACCGCCTAATGCTGCTAAAAAATTGTGAAACACCTGTGGGGTCGATATACTCACTACACCCCTCGATATATTCCTTAAGAGGTGTAGTTTCCAATATGGGGTCTTTTTAGAGGTGTTTATTACGTTTTTGCATCTTATGGTGTCCACAAACCTGAAATGGCGCCTAAATGAAATCATATTGAAAGTGAGATCCCAAAGTCCAGTAAGTGCTCCTCCCACTTTGAGGCTTGTGGTTGAGCCAAATAGCGCACTAGGGTCACATATGGGATATCTCTGAAAACGACAGAATCTGGGGAATTGATGTTGAGTTGCATTTCCCAGATCACATCTGCTGTGTTCCTGTGAATAATGGATAAAAATTGAAAATCTGCAAAAAAGGGAAATTTTTTAATTTTACCTCCACTTTGCTTTAATTCCTGTGAAACATCTAATGACTTAATAAACTTCCTAAATGCTTTTTTGAATACTTTAAGGGGGGTAGTTTCATAGATGCAGTCATTTAAGGGGGTATCTAACAAACAGGTCCCTCAAAACCACATCAGAACTGTACTGGTCCCTAAAAAAAAAAATGGATATTGCAAACTTTCTTGAAAATGTGAAAAATTGCTACTAAATTTCTAAGCCCCATAATGTCGTAAAAAAAACCAAAAGTACATTTAAAAAATTATATCAACCTACAGTAGACACGCAGTACACGCAGAAATTTTTTAAATTTGAAAATGGTTAATTTTTCTAATTTTTCATGATATTTTGATATTTTTCACAAACAAACAAGAATTGTTTGGACCAAAATTTCTTACTAACTTAAGCACAATGTGTCACAGGAAAACAGTCTCTGAATCACATGGATAGGTAAAAGTGTCAAAAAGTTATTCTCACATAAAGTAACACGTCAGATTTCACAATTTGGGCTCTGTCAGAAAGGCCAAAACTGGCTGCTGCGTTAAGGGGTTAATACATGTATATTATAAAAATTTTATGATTTCCTAGGTATAATATACTACACTGTTATGCTGCTCCTACTGCTCATGCAAGAGTAAAAAACAGCACCATCTCTTATTAGGGTCCGTTCACACGGCACAGGACAAATACCGGCCGGTTTGCCGGCCGGTATTTGTCCTGTTTTGCGGCCGTCCCCACGGCAGCGGGGGGGACGGGTTTTCTCCGCGAGGAGCAGAGAAGAGCCCTCCTCCCTCCCATTGAGATGCACATCTTCCGTCCGGAAAACCGGACGGAAGATTGTGCATGTTCAATGTTTTGTCGCCGTCCGCGCGACAAAAAACCGCTGGGCGGAAAAACCCGTGCAGTGGGGACTGCTGCACGGGTTTTCCATAGAGCACAATTTTTGTGCTCATTTTCATCCGTTTTTCAGGCCGGTCTGAAAAACCGCAAACCGGCTGAAAAACCGGCCGAAAACCTGTGCCGTGTGGACATGCCCTTAGAATATAAAACAGGAGCAAACCCAGTTACAGACAGATTGCTTTTGTATATAGGATAGTTATTAGTGGTAAATGACCATCTCATCCAAGTATGGGTGTCTTTGGCATACTATGGGATGTATTGGTGAGCCGTTCCACACCTGTATTTATATAGTTGACAGGGGTAATATATTGAAAATAAAGCGTGTGAAATATATAATTTAAATAAATCAGCTATTAAGTAAAATGCTAATTTAATGTTTCTGTCTTGCAATTAGTACATTTTCTATTCAGCAAGCATCTATTCTTTTAATCTTTAAAAATTAACTAATCATTAGCTGAATCCCATAGTGATATTGTGTGAGAGCTATACATCATTAAGCTTTACACTCATTTATATTAACTTTCCTCATAGATAATATACTGCCATGGCTACAAATGACTAAATGCCAGAATAGTAATCAAATTATTATTCATTCCTAATTATTCTCATATGAATGGAATAGCACTACCTTTTTTTTTTTGTGGAAAGTAGTAATACAGTTGCTAGAAAAGTAAGTGAAACCTTTAGAATTACTTGGATTTCTGCATTGATTGTTAATAAAAATGTATTTTTGTTATTTAATACACTACTGTAGTTGAACACAATCTAACTGAACTAATAACACCGAACAGTTGTACCGATCATGTCCTTTATTGTGCTCATTGAGTAAACTTCAACAGTGCATAGTGAAAAAAAGAAATAAATGTCTGTATTAAAATTAGTACTAATAATACTTTTTTTTCAACAAATTCTTTAGTATTTTACAACACAAAGGACACAAACAGACAAAATCAGACAATACAGCGTTACAAACTAACATTAGGGGCTCTGGTCACAACAGCTTACAATTCATAACTTAACCCCTTAAGGACCTTGCTTTTTTTCCACCCACATAGACATATGAGGGTTTTTATTTTGTGGGACAAGATGTACTTTCTAATGGTCTCATTCACCAGAATATACTCGGAAACCGCAAAAAAATTTGAAGTGGGGCAAAATGTGAAAAAAAACTACTTGCGCCATGTTTGCAAGGTTTTTTTTAGGGTGTTGATATTCTGTATTCTGCAGGTTGATACGATTCCAGCAACATCAAACCTGTATTGTTTTCTTTATGTTTTGGTACCGTAAAAAAATTCAAAACATTTTCCCTTTTGACATTTGCGCGACGGCGCCATTTTCTGCGACCAATAACTTTTATGAACTAACACCTACGGACTTGAGTGAGGAGGCATTTTTTGCAGGCTGAAGTGTACTTTTTATTGGTATGAGTTTGGAACACATGCAACTTTTGTATCACTTTTAGTCCAATTTTTAGGGGGATGTTAAATGACCAAAAAACACAATTTTGGCATTTGGAATTTATTTTCTTCTGTGGTGTTCAGCGTATAAGATAAATGATGTTATACTTTAATAGATTGGACTTTTTCGGAGGCAGCGATACCAAATATGTGTAACATTTCTAGTATTTTTTTTTTATTGTAAAATGGCAAAAGGGGGGTGATTTGAACTTTAATTTTTTTTTTATTTTTACACTTTTAAATATTTTTCTTGTTTTACTTTAACCTTAAGTCCTCCTAGGGTGCTTCACCACTAGGGGGCACGATCATTTATACAGCCTAATACATTGTAAAAACATCGCATTAGGGTGTACCAATATGACGGTTTCACGACTTCCTGCCTGGAACATGGCAGTGATGGAAGCCTTCACAAGGATTCCAGCTGCCATGTTAAGCGATCTGGGCCCTGTGATCTCACCATGGGGGCCCAGATCGGAGTGAGCAATGGTGTGCAACGCCATTTCTCATTCATTTAGAGGGGTTAAATGAATGATGGGGTTAAACAGTGCAGGACGGCGGCTCCATCCCAGACTGTAACCGGCGGGTGTTAGCTGCGTTGGCAGCTGCCACCCACCGAATGTGTAGCGGGATCGGACAGCGTTCCCACTACAAAGTCCCTTACCGGCACTGGGACGCAAGTTTACAATTAGTGTTGTTAAGGGGATAAAGGTGTTTTCCAAGACTTTTAAAAATGCTACCACTATCAATTTTCCCATCGCCACCATACCAGCGCTGCTAGAGCTCCAGTATCCCCTTCTGGTTTTTCCCTTCTGCATTTACAGCATGTGACCACAGAGGTCAGTGATGGGCTGCAGACTCATGTAATCCATGAACATGACAAGATTAGCAAGAGACAGGTGGAGGGGGCAACACTGGAGCTCTGGCAGCGATCAAACTGTAATGATGGGAAAGTTAAGTAAGGGTTAATTTTCTATTTAAACCCATTAGAAGTGTGAGTATTACAGGTGCCCATTTAATAATCTCACACAAAGCCCAGTTGGTGACAAATCTGTTCTTCTCAAGAAAGCCTGGTTAGTGTAAACTATACCTGGATGCAAACAACTTTCAGATGATAACTTTCTTGTTATCAAGCTGCTAAAGACCTTGGTGTACATCAATTTATCACTGGACAAATTGTCTACAAATAGGAACTGGACCGTTACTATGTACTTTGCATAGGAGTGGACATCATGTTACTCCAAGGGCACAGAAGACAATTCTTCGATACTGTCACATACACAATTACCAGCACGTGACATGGGTGCCACTGTAAAAGGGTTAATTTATTTAAAAAAACCACTACCATTGTGGGCCTTGTTCACAGCTCAATAGCTGGACTAAACTGAGCCCAGGAGCAGACATCTAGCCTTATATGCTCCTGGGAAAACATGACAGGTGCGTCTGATTGCTGAATAACAACTCAAAGATCCCACTGCTAAGGGTACAATTAAATGATACAGGCTGCACATTAGCTTGGTACCTGTTCACACCAGTATGCAAAAAAAAAAAAAAAAAAAACACATTGTAATGCATGGAGAGTCTGCACAAATGCAAAAAATACCCATTAAACAACCACTCACACAACCTCAGGACATGAGGGGGGTGGCTGCCGGTATTACAGTTGCATATAGATAAAGCAATACATAATGGTGCAAAACGTGTGGTGCACCATGCCGGCTTACAGCCTTTTAGTGACGCCCATACTAACATATTAGGCGGGCTGCCAAGCACCTCTGGGTATGCCACAACAACATTTTTTTAAATGGTAGTCACCTTTATCTCCCCAGCACTATTGGGCAGATAAAAAAAATGTCATACTGGAAAAATGTTAAATATGAGGTATTAGTTGGTACCGAGGCCCCAAATACGCAATCTCGCAACCGATGGCAACGGTCCTCATGTCTTGCGAGTCCCTACACAGACAATTTACAAAAAGAACACACACAAAAAAAGGGACATTACTTACTTAAAAAACACCACCATTGTGGCCTTTTTCACAAACTCAATAGCTTGGACTAAACTGGGCCCAGGAGCAGGCATCTAGCCTATATGCTCCTAGGAAAACTTGACAGGGGCAATCTGATTGCTGAATAACAAACTCAAAGATCCCACTGCTAAGGGAACAATTAAATGATACAGACTGCACATTTTGCTTGGTACCTGTTCGGACCAGGTGCAAAAAATCCACAGTGTAATGCATGGAGAGACTCACAAATGAAAAAAATCAAATAAGAAACAACTACATTAACCATTAAAAAAATAAAAAGGGGAAAATCTCAGAAAAACACCTAAAAATTAATATAGATAATCTTCTAGTCCGGGGGAAAAGAAAGGTTTTGGGAGCACTCCGATGGCTGAACCCCACTCTTTTTAACGGGCCGGGGTTGACAAATGTAAATGCCCAAAGCGCCACCGCTGTATCCGGGTGTGGACCCCTCAGGGCCCACCGGGACAGATGGCAGATGCGGGCGGTGGTAGCCAAAAGTTAGGCCCTTTTTAGCTGGCGCGGGGGAGTCCGGAAACCGCAGGTGTACCGTAAAACGGTGACCCCCAAAAATAGTCAGAACTAAGGCACAGTCCCAGGATGGAAATAGATTTAATAAGGCCCAGGGAACAGCGGGTGTGAACATACAGGGCAGGTGTACAGCAGGTGCGATAAATATGGCTGAATGTGTAAAGAAACAGAACAGCACCAAGGGTTCAAGCTTTTGGGCTGGGTAAAAAAACAACGAACTGACACAGAAGACAGGGGGAATTCGTTATAATAGCCAAAGGGGTCAGGGGGTCACTTTAGCAAACAAACACTGTGTCTTTAAAGGTGCATGCCGGCGCGTACTTCCTAGAGGAGCAGGGTTTGCACACGGGATGCCGGACTGGGAGGAAGCACATGGGACCAAAAGCCGGGGACCCCAAACCGACATGGGCACCTCAGTCCATACGGGGCCCCGGCCTGAACCGTGCCCAAACTCTGAAAATCAAAATTTTTTGTTTTCCCAACCCTTTTTTAAATTTAGACTTTAAAGGGTTCAGGTTTCAGAGCTGTCTATCAGTTTATTAGGGTAATTTGTTGTCCCTGACTGATTGATTAGGTGGTAAAGGGGAAGGGGAAAAGGGATATCAAAAATGTATGTGCCCCTTTATTGACCATGTAAGTTCTTTTGGGGGGGATAAATTTGTGAGGGACAGAGATTTCTGCCCACCCCTTTTAAGCAGGAAAACTGCAGACCAAAATTTTTTAAAAATTTTCCCCCATTGGGAGAAAACCTGTCACTCCTGCCCTCAGAAAACGAGGCCGAGAGGGGTTAATGACCAAATTAATAAAGCTTAAATAACCTCTGAAACCCATGGAATGCACATAAAACCATTGGTGGGGGGTTACATAAAAAATCCATGAATGGATATACGTACAAAACCCCTTTCTTTTCACCAATAAACAGCACTTTCAGTTTTGTGCCTTTTGTCCTACACCTGCCGGTCCTTCATGGAGAAAGTACCATGTGTCTTTCCCTTTGGCCCCAATTTTGAGTTTTGGAATAAAAAACTCAACATGCTGTATCCAGAGATGCATTAGGTTTACGTGTGAAACACATAGGTTTGAGATGTATATTTTACTTTATCAATGCTTTTTAAAACAGTAAATTAAAATTTGGGTTTTCCTATGCTTAAAAACACATTTTAAAAAAAACATAAGGTAATTTTAAGAAACCTGAGCACCAAAATTTTTCCCCTTTTTTTTATATAAAGGGATTTTAAAAACCTTTCCCCCCTGTTTTTTAAAAAATACAAACAGGGTTTTTCTATACAACACCTGAAAAAACCAACCATGAAGTATTGGTGGAGGACCATTATGATTTATGGCTGCTTTTACTGCCTCAGTTCCTAAACACCTTGAGATTATTGTATTAAAACTTTTTACTGGAGCATGCAAAGACACAGCCATGACCCAAAGGAAAAAAAAATTTTTTGGGAAAAACAACAAGACAATAACCAAAAGCACAGAAGTAATCACCTAACGAATGGTTAACTCCTTAGCACACCATGACGTAAGGGTATGTCATAGCAACGCAAAAGGAGCATACCGGGTGCCAGCGTTAGATCCACGACACCCCGCCAGCAGAGTCAGAGGGGGCCCCCTTATCTCGCGTTTAAAAATATACTTAGGTGACTTTAGAACGGGATTTTGGCCCAGAGTCGGCAATTTTTTTTTCCGCCCGACACCTTGCGCAGCCCCAATCGCTATATTGTTAAATCACCCACACGCATAACACAGCTCCCGAGGCACTTTGTAATGCGCCTGATTTCGTGGACGTGCGGGAGGCGGGGCACAATAGAACTGTTTGAAGCTACACATTTACAGCTTCAGAAAAAAGGAAATTTTTCCAGGGTTTTAAAACTGCTGGAAAAAGAAAACCCACTTCCAAAGGGGTAATCTGAGCCAGAATTTCGCTTCAAAAGGGCTCAATGCACCTATTTAAATGACCCCAAATAGGCGGGTTAATCAGGGCTTCTAAAAACCCCGATTTTTTTTTGCGCAAAAAAATTGGGGGCGGCCCTAAATAAGAGACTTAATGGGGGGTATTGGGGGGTTGCTAAAGCAAATAAAAGGTGCTATTTTCTGCCCAAAAGACTTCCTGCCATTTTTGACACCTTTTCCATAAGGGTGTTTTCCCAAAAACAGGGTTCTTGGGTGTTTTTTTTTATGCTTTTTTTAATCCTTTTTTTTTGTGCAGGAAGGCACACAATTAATGCTGTACATTGCTGCACAAAAAATGGGTGCAAAAATCTCAAAAAAAAAAATCCAATGTTCAGCATTAAATTTGTGTGCCTTCCTGCACAAAAAAACGCATTAAAAAAAAAAAAACCGACCAAAAACCATGTGTGAAAGCACCCTTATACACATAATTCAAGCAATTTTATTTACGATTGCACCCCTTGGTCAAAAAACCCATAGGGGACTGAAAGTTTTAAAAATTAAAAAAATATAAAAACTTCAAACACCACCCTTTTGTCATTCTACAAATAAAAAAGTTACACATAATTGGGTTAATAGTAAACCCAAAAAAGGGTCGACTTTAAATAAGCAACATTTATCCTTTACAGTAAACACTGTACAAGAAAAAAACATTACCAATACCAAAATTGCATTTTTTGGGGGGTAATTTTGTATCCCAAAAAATTGGAATAAAAAGTGATCAAAAAGTCACATGCATCCCAAAAAAATACTCAGCCATAGCCGTGAACAAAAAAAAGTTATTTTGGGCCAGAAATGCGCTGCAGTGAAAATTTTAAAAATAGAGAATGTTTTTATTTTTTTTAAAGTACTAAAACATAACAAAAAACATGCACATTTGGCATTACCGTAATCGTATCAACCTTTTTTTCATATTTCATCCCCCTTGGATTTTTTTCTGGTTTTCCCCCCCGTTTCTCTGTATGCGGTCCAAAGGGCACTAATTTTAAAAAATACTTGTCATCCTGCAAAATTAAAGCTCTTTATATTTCTATGTCGAAGGGAAAAATTTTTTAAAGTTATGGCTCTTGGAAGGCGGACAGGAAAATAAGAATGTGGCCCTTAGTGGGTTAAAAAGAAGATTTGTTTTTTTGGAAATGCCAAACCTATCAAATCTGTGGCAATAAAACCTAAAGGCTTTGCATGCAAGCATCTTATAGTTGAGGAACTGAAACTTATTTGCAGGTAGAAATTATCCAAACTTTCTCCTTAAAGTTGTTTAAATCTTATCTGCAACTTCCCATTTCAATCCGTCAATCCGTCAATTTCTTACAGTTCTGTTCTAAACGTTGACTCTTGTTTCCATCCATTTGTTTTTAGAGCTTTTGTGTATTTTCTGTTTTCAAGATATGTTGCTTTGA
This sequence comes from Phyllomedusa bahiana, assembly GCA_025379985.1. Taxonomy (NCBI): domain Eukaryota; kingdom Metazoa; phylum Chordata; class Amphibia; order Anura; family Hylidae; genus Phyllomedusa; species Phyllomedusa bahiana. The sequence continues at coordinate 7,700 of JAODAL010022154.1, read as the reverse complement.
GTTTTCTATTCTACTACTTTGGGTTTTACTTGGCCTAAACAAATGTTTTACTTTTATAATGTTTTTGTTTTCTTTGGATTGGATTTCCATCGTTAAGAATCTCGAAAAATCTTTCATTTCCATTGTTTCAGCAAAAAACTATTTGTTGTGGTCATGTTTTCTTTCAATTAGCCAAATCCAACATCTCAGTAAGGTCCATAAGCACTTTACCATCAGACTAATGTGCATATTTAGACTTGTGCCTTATTTGTTTTAGAAATGCAATTTCCATGGTGATTTCAATATATTTTACCTGGCATATCAGAAAAACCATGTCATTAATGAATTGTCCATTTTTTATTTAAAAATATTAGTATGGGGAAAGGAATGCTATAATACATAAGAAAAATAAACACACCTACCTCACCACTCAGCTCTGTTCCAGTGACGATGTTCCCGGCATCCTGCCCGATTCTCTTTTGTTTACTTCTGGATTTGGACTGTCGGCTTGTCTGCACTGCAGCAGTCATTTGCAATTGCCTGACATCAATATCTGGAACTGAGTATTCTGAACGCTGACGTCAGAAAATGGCATCTGATTTTTCCAGCTTATCAGCAGCCATGGCGTTCACAAGCTTATTGCCCAGATCCAGAAGTAAACAGACGACCCAGGTAGGTGGTCTGCAGTGTCGATGCTGGGACTTACCTGAGTGCAGAGGTAAGTATGTTTTGTTGTGGATTTTTTTACTTTCTTAAAGCATCTCAATTCCCATTTTAGTTAAGCCCTCTCCCCCCCCCCCCCAAAAAAAAAAAAAAAAACTAGACTTCAGTTAAAATATTTTACTCTTTTTCATTTGGAGCTTTTCATGAAGCCATAATGTTTGGCTATTAAACAAACATTATCATATGTATATTTGTGTATGTCCTACAGAGTAAAAAAAAGCTCAGTAAATATCCTCTGAGGCTAGGTCTACATGACAGTCATTTTTCAGTGGATTCATTATTTAAAATCCAAAAAAATCACACTGTAAATTATCCCCATAGACCTCAATAGAATATCTGAACTATAGTGTACACAGATTAGATTTTCTAAGGTTGGATTTTATTTTAAACTTAGAACATGTTCTATAATCCGCCATATATCACTTGAAAACGGCAGAGTGTAGCACTGTTAAATTGAATGGGGCATCCAAAATCCGAAAACCACAGTAAAAATATGCTACAAAAAACGAAAATGGAGTGTAAAATACTGGTCGGATTCTGATGAGAATCCAATCAGTATTTTGTCTTCTGCCATGTAGACGTGTCCTAATTGTGATGATTCCAGAATTATTGCCATAGGTTATACAATTAATACTTAAAATCCTGCGACTAATTATTGGTGGAGCCCCCTTTTGCAGGGGTGGTTAATACCCATTTGCAACTTACTGCTGCAGGAGGAAAGGGTCTCTGAAGAATGCAAAGACATAGGCTGTTTCCTCTTATTCACTGACTAATCAGTACCCCATCTTTTAAATCCATATGCCAGGAGGGGACTACCCCTTAAATGAGCTTCAATTTTATCTACATTTACGGTTACAATTGTAGGAAATTGTAGGAGTTGTATAATTTGTTATATGAACTTTAAATTGAAAGGTAGTTGTTACTGGTGGTTCATGAACCCTTTTGCAAAGAACACTTTGTGAACATCTCCTATATTATGTGATGAACCATAAATGAATCCAATGTGTTGATTAAACAAATCAAACATACAAGGCAAACATAATGGTGGCTTTCTTTTTTCTTGTTTTTGTCGGATTTGTTTATGCATTTTTTATGTTTACGTCTTAGCCTCCACTGACTGATGAAATTTGAAAGAGCAGAGAGGAGACGCAGAAGAAGTCATGCAATCCAAGGGTAAAACAAAAGTCAAGTTGGTTAATCAAGCTGTCAGCAACATGGACTGTTGTACAATCCGGAGCCAGGCCACATGAAGGGCAGGGCAAAGAAGGCATATGCCCAAGATTTTACATTCATACGTGATCCACACTGAAATTACTGTTTTTATCATTCTGAAAAGGTTATTCCAAGCTAATTAATTCTTAGACTGGTCTCTTTTGCATATTCTTCATCATCTAAATAGTGCTGTCCTACATAGAAACCATATGTGTAGTGAGTCTATGCCCACCAACAGTGTAAACTAACTAACAATAATGCAAAAAAATGTCTTATCATCAAATCCTATTTGAATATTAATATTTATTGGAAATTTACCATTTTATAGTATATTTGTTTCACCCATATACTAGTATTACTATTTTGAACAATTATGACACATGGATAAGATGTATGAAAGGTGCAGGTCCCACCTCTGAGTAGACGTTCAGCTGTTCTCGGACCTCCCATAAAACACAATAGAGAGTAATGTGCATATGTAACCTTCGGGGGCCTATTCTCAGGAGAAGTGTAGGTCCTAGATGTGGGACACACACCTATCAGACATTTATGGTATATCTTATTGATATGCAATAAATGTCTGAGATGGTAACTTCCTTTTATTGTGTGAATTCCTACTTTAAGTACTTAAGTTAACCTGAAAATAACAAGAAGCCCCAGCACAACTATTTCTGCCTTCTACTCTAGCATTATGTGCTTAAGCATTCCCATTAATGTTTGGGACCTAATTACAATGTACAAAATGCAAAAGCTCTACAAGTGGCGAAACTACTACTATATACTATATACTACTATATACACACACACTCGGCTGGGCCTACATGTTTGTTTAGTGGGAAAGTCTTACTCTTGGGCTCTGTGTAGAGTCTCCATACACTATAACCATAGCGCAACAGACTCATTATAGTCAGTGGGGTCCATCAGGTGCCATTGATGTCTCAAATACAAGGAATTCTGCACTGATATTATTTTAGTTGTTCTGCTTCCATGATAGATCAGAATGGATATTGTAACTCAGATGTGGCCATAGCCTAAAGCTAATGTTCCACATTTAGGCCGACATGTCAGACAAGAGGTGCCTCCATGCCAGTTTTAAGGTGCATTAACCCCTTACCGCCGGAGCCAGTTTTGGCCTTCTGACGAGCCCGGGTTTTTAAAAATCTAAATTTTCTTTATGTGAGAATTAATTTTTTGACACTTTTACCTATCCAATTGATTCAGAGACGTTTTCTGTGACTTTTGTGCTTTAAGTTAGTAATCATTTTGGCCCAAAAAAGTCCTTTTTTTTATTTGGAAAAATATAAAAATATCATAAAATTTTTAAAAAAAATTAATTTTAAAAGTTCAAAAATTTTTCGTGTAAGCGATAGTTATTCCACTCAAAAAAGTTTTTTTAAAAAGCTCTACATATGTTACTGTGGTTGGGATCTTTTTTAAATTTTTTTTTTTTGTACCAAATTAGGGGCTGAAATATAGTGTAATTTTTCCTTTTTCAAGAAAATTTGCAAAATTTATTTTTTTAGGGACCAGTCCAGGTCATGACGTTGCTCTGAGGGGCCAGTTGTCTAGTAGATACCCTAATAATGACCCCATGTAAGTAAACTAGACCCATTAAATTATTTAAAAAAGTATTTAGAAGTTTGTTGACCCTTTAGATATTACAGAAATTAAAGCCAAAGTGAGGTGAAAATTTTTAAAATTTCACTTTTTTTGCAGATCTTTCAATTTGTATCCATTATTCACAGGAACACAGCAGATGTGATTGGGAAATTAATTTAATATTGCTTCCGCAGGGATTCTGCCGTTTTTCATAGATATCATATGTGGCCCTAGTGCGCTATTTGGCTCAACAAAGCCTCAGAGAGGAGGTGCACATGAAATAGAAAGTAGCATCAAAGGGGTATCTTTCCTTGGGGCGGTTCAAATTCTATCTTAAAAATAACATGGGTGCACCGAGAAAAACATCACATCATGCCTTGCTGCTATGAATTTGTTTTGATTTTATTCACCAAAATGGTGGCTTTTTATACCTTTTGTTAAATGAGTAGATAAGAAGCATCACATGTAGCTGGCTGTGGTTATTGGCATGTCCTTTATCTATGGACCATCCTCACAGCTCAGGAATGTCTGAACACAGGTGTAATTTTCTGACTAGGCGCCATCTTGGATGTACACGATGATCTATACAAAACTACTACAGACGGCCATTTTGTTTAACACATAAATGAAAGATATACATACCAGCTTTTACATGCTGTACTATATATAGTATGTGCCTGTTTTGTATTTATATATATTATATATATATTTATATATATATTTTATATATATATATATTTTTATTTTATATATAGTATATATATATGTGAGGGTATATATAACTAATACATTAAAATAGAGACACAAATTATCACACATGTTAATCTTTGTTCCATCCACACAGTCCCCCCTTGAGGCTTTGTTCTCATTTTTATCTCTCTTTCTCTTTCCCTATTATCATTTCCCTATTCTTGTCTTTTTGCGGGAAGTACCTCGCCCTGACAAGTGACGGCCCGTTGTCCCTGGTACGCCTAGCTCACCCTACACTCACTATGTCTAATTCTTTGAGACATGCGTTGACAGAGGGGAGTAGATGACTGTTAGGAGCCACTTCTGACGTCATTGGTCTCTCATGGAATAGTGTCCTTACTTCCACATCATCATAGGTGTCAGGCTTGTTGGACAGCTGAAGGCTTGTTGGTAATGTCCGACTGTCATCATTAGAGGCCAGGCCGTGGACAACTGTTCTTCATTATGGGAGTAGTATGGTCACAGATTTCACAAATAGTATCCTCAAACAAGGGAGATCACACAGACAATTTAGTGCAAGTATTAGCAACACAATCAATATGGGCAATACCTATACTGGGCAAGCATTCCCTTGCCCCTCATTTAAACCATGACGTAAACCAACTGCTCCCAGGGGTGATCTAAGCCTGAGTTTCACTTTTAATTTCTTCAGAGAGATCATCGAGCTTTCTAATGGCACAGTGACCTTCCCATCGGTCTTTATTATTTGGGATAAAAGTACAGCAGTGTAATTGCCCTGGGTAGACAGTGATTATCAGTAGAAGAGATTTCAAACCCCGCGGGCAACTTGGTCCCTTTGCCTTAAACTCATCAGGGACCACCCATGGAGCCTCCTATAGCATCGAATTACACATGGGGGTCGAAGCTGCCATTTGGGGAGGTTTCTCTTCTCCTCCTGGGTCTGATTGTGTCACTATCTTCTGAACCCTCACTCAATATATGGACTCCCAGGACATATATGCCTCCATCAGTCTCCTGAGGGTCTTTAATAGCTAGTGTTAGGGGCATGCTTTCTCCTGGTACTACTTGTTCTTCGACAGGTTCCAGTCTTTGTCAACCTCATCCTAGGTGAGTAGGGGGCAGGGTTTCATGGTTTGTCTTTCCTCTTTAAGGCAGTCTGTGGTCTATACCCTACCATTGACTTTCACTGTGTTTCAACCCACAGCCACCCCATGTAATTAGCAAGAGGGCCCCAGTACTCCTCCCATCACCACACAAATATATGCCATGGTGTTCTGACCACCAAGAGTTTTATAGCAACATAATACTTAACATCAGTAAACGCTAGCATCTGCCTATCCTCCGGGGGCTGGGGCGATCTTGGAGTATGAGCATGGATATCTGTTGGGTCTTTCCTGCCACCTTGGACAGATGTGATCTGTGGTCTGCAGGACTTGTGCGGCCCTCAAACTCGGACTCTAGGGTTTTACACACAAACATTCTTCACGTAGACCCAGGCTCCTGGCTTGTGCTTATGAGCAAGCAACGTCTAAGTCTGGTGGATCTGGAAATGGGAAAACTCTAAAATAAATTAGTGAACAACTCTTTAACCACTGCCAGTACATAAGAGGTCATAGCATTAGTTTTGTAGATAAAACTGCTGAGGGAAATATGCACCTAGCCTTGGGGGCACTGCTAACAGGATCTCATAGGGAAGAGAGTAATATCCCTGGGGTGTGTGCCTTGACTCCTATCCAAGCTATGGCGGGCTGTTGGCCAGGGCATGGCGGTTTATCTTGCCGCTTTAAGCATCCGTGCTTTCAGAGTCCCGTTCCTTGTTCCCATTGCACTTCAGCTGGGTTTAGTGGGCCCGTGGGCAATCGGGTGCCTCCTCCTACTCCATATAGCCCGTCTTTCTTCGTTCTTCTTTGGATCCCTTCTTTTTTAGCTTTCCTTTTCTGTCCAGTGGAGCTGGTTCTATTTATTTTTTTACTGAATCTTGGCCAGCAGTTCTCCTTGCAGGGTTGGGTGTAAGTTTACATCCTCACTGACAGCTGTCTGCTTCCCTTTCTCACCTCAGTAGGCCTGTGTGGCTGCTTGTCAGCCGGAGTGTTTCGTCTACATGTATTCAGATTCCCATGTGCCTGGATTTATAGTATTTTGTCACTGTCTGTGGCAAGAAGCAGTGCATCCATCAGGACCGATGATCTTGTCTATGTGACTAGGGGTTCCGCAGCCCTGAGCAACTTGTGTTTCCAAATAGATCCAAAGTCATGGGGCTCTCCGAAAGCGTTTATCTTGAGTCCGTTCATATGTTGGGCATTGTTGCCCTATGCCAAAGTCTGCTGCCACTTTCTTGGGCTTGACTTATGAATGGCTGAACTTCTTGCTCAAAACACGGGTGTGATGTGCTCACGGGCATATGCAGTGTGGGAATCGTCATGCACTGTCTGCAAATCTGGTTACATCCATCAAAATGAACCATTTCCGTGTTTCAAATAAAAGTCTCCATTTCATGACTTTCAAAGCATTCATGGCTTTCTTCATGTACACCGGATTGCTTCCGATTCTCTCTGTCAGCTCATTCCCCCCTTGAGGAAGGGGAAGTAAGGTAGGGTGGGATGAGAACCCACCAACTGCCGCAGAGAGTGAAGTTATCGAAGGAGGAGAGAACACTGAAGCCTGAGATGCTGTGCTGATGAGAGATGTTGCGGTTAAGAAAGCGGAGAGTGTCACAGGAGCCAGAAGGTGAGGGAGCGTCCGACTTTACAATTATCCGCTGTTTTGTACAGCAAGCACTTGTGCTGCCTGCTACAGCCGGTAACATGGAAGGTCCTCCACTTGCAGCTGGGTCCAGTCTTGCAGAGTAGTATCCAACTGGTCTGTTTCGGCCTTCTTGGGCCTGTGCTAGAACTCCCAGGGCATGTCCTTCCCTTTCCGATACAAAGAGCCTGAAAGTCTTCTGGTAGTCCGGGATGCCTTAGGTGCAGGAGCGACTGCTAGAGCGTTCTTCAGATTCTGGAAGGTCCTCCAGCATCTTCTTCATGGTGAGAAGGATAGTTATCTTCACTGCCTCACACCAGAATTTTGCACGAGAGTGGATATCCACTGTCCTTATGGATGCTGGGCTTCAGGGATTAGGACAGACATCAGGGCAGGGTCCGTGTATCTAGATTGTGGTGTCCTCCTCTTCTTGTTTGCGCAGGGAGACATGTGTCGCTGCTTCTGTTGCAGTTCATGCATAAGTAAGCGGTAGGTCTTATTTGGTTAGGCTCCAGGGTCCTTCACATACGTCAGCCACCATCCCAGGAGCAGGCTTTATCACACTTATCCGCAGGCAGATATCTCAATGGCCTTTTGGCAACTAGAAGCACCGTATCAACTGGTTAGAGTCTTGTACTCAGGCGAACCAGCTTCAGCTGTTCTGTGGGTTCCAGCAGGCCATCCACAAAGGCACTGGTCAGCATGCCGAGCATGTGGCTTCTCAAAGGAAGAAA